>CM035099.1:32961509-33149009 GCA_020205505.1 Panax japonicus | reverse complement strand
TTTATAATTTCCATTTCTAGCATTGCACATATAAAAGGAATGACCATTTCTATAACAGTAAGAACATTTGGTGAAAGAAGATATATGACTTTCCTTTCCTTTTCTTTTAACATGATATAATCATTTGTCTTTTGATTTACTTGTTTCTCCAGTATACCCTAAACCTTCTTTATTAAAATTATATTTTTGTTGATTTAACATGACACCAAGATTTTCTCTTTTTTTTTTGTAAATTTATAAATTATAGTATTTAAATCGTCACGTTCTTTGGTCAAATTTTCAATTAAAGAATTATGTTTTTCTAATTATGTTTTTAGATGTGAATTCTCAAACTTGAGATTTTTAATTTCTTCAGTTAACTCTTGATCTTGTATTTGAGTATCTTCATTAATTACAACAAGTGTTGAATTTTCAATTTCAAGATTTTCAATTGAAATGACAAGTGTTGAGTTTTCTATTTCAAGATTTTTATTTATCCTTTTAAATTGTTCTAATTCTTCTTTTAATGAATTATTTTCTAAATATGCATCATTTAAACTTTCATTAGTTATAATTAAATTTGTATTTTTAATTTCAAGAGTTTTTTTTATTTTTTTTTATTTTTCTAATTCTTCTTTTAATAATAAATTATTTTCTTCTTTTTCTTCATTCAGGCTTTCATTAGTTATAATTAAACTTGAATTTTCTATTTCAAGATATTTATTAGTTTTAATTAATTTTTCTAATTCTTTTCCTAATATCATGAAATCTTCTTTTATTATTTCATAATTTTCATATATGTAACTCTAAGCTTCTTGTAATTCATAATGTTCTTCATTTATATTTTTTAATGTATGGAAAATGAAGTGCTAGGTAATTGATGTTTAGAATTTACCTCAGATCTTGGTGATGAGTCATTGTCTGCCATTAAGCAAAGATTTGCAATTTCTTTGGTTTGTTCGGTTGCTTCTTCTTCGTCACTTAGATCACATCCTTCCTCGTCTACTAGAACTTTGTTGTTGACTAGTTTTGGACAATCTTTTTTGAAATGTTCGGGCTGGTTGCATTCGAAACATGTGTTTGAATTTTCATTGGAGTTAACATTTCTGAAGTTGTTGTTGTTTGCTTTGAAGTTTCCTCCTTGTGCTTTTGGCTTGAATATTTGATTGCTTTTGAAGTTGTTGAAGTTGTTATTTGTTTTCATAAAGCCTTTGCCATATTTTTTTGCTTTACTTTGAATTACTTTCCTGAGTTGTCTGGATAATAAAGCAACTTCATTGTTATCTAGACTCAGGAGTTCTTCATTTAGTTCTTCATCATCACTTTCTTGATCTACAAGAAGAGCTTTAAAAGAAATTTCTTTCTTTTTGAGATCTGTGTCTGATCCAACTTTTTCGATTAGCATGTCGACTTCATGAGTACAAAGATTTCCAATAAGGTTATCAAGAAGATATGTGGTTAGATTTTTTTACATTTCCTTGATTGTTGTAACCTTCATTTTCTAGATGGATGGAAGGGTTTTGAGAATTCTTTTGTTTTTCTCATTTGTTGTATATGCCTTTCCTGTTGTTCAAGCTCATCAATGATTCTAGAAAAACGTGTTTCCATATCAATGATCTTTTCTCCTTCTTCAAGCTTGAAACTTTCATATTCATGGATTAGATAATCTTTTCTGATTTCTTTGATATGATTGGTTCCTTCATAGGTTACAATCAATTTTTTCCAAATGTCTTTTGTATTTTTACAATTACTAACTCTTTTATACTCTTTTTCAATTAAAGCACTTGCTAACACCTGTTCAGCTCGTGAGGCTATATTCATAGTCTCTTCTTCTTCAGTGGTGTTTTTTAACGATATTTTCTCCTTGAATTTTAGTTGGAACTTTCACACCTCGTTCTATTGCATACAAAATTTTGATTCTTTGTGACTTGGCATAGATTTTAAATATTATTTTCCAGGTGAAAAAGTTGATTCCATCAAATAGTGGTTGTCTGGACATTGATAATTCTTCTCCGTAATCAGTAGCATTGTAGGCCATGGATCTACTCTTAGATATGTTTGTATCCACTCAACAAACAAGGTAAAGATCATTGTTTTGGTACCAATTGAGAGTCCAATAATAATTTAGAAGGGGGGTTGAATAGATTATTACCGTTTAAAATTTATCTTAGGCCTTTTTGAATTTTTTAGTTAATTAATTTGTAGTTTTAAAATTAAAATGCAAGACAATAAAAATTCAATCACACAATGCCCATAGATTTGTCTGATTCACAACATACATCTCGAGTATGTTGTTACGTCCAGTCTCAAGCTCCTATCCAGAATTTGAGATCTTATTACTATCAGTAATAAATACTCATTCAATAGGCAGAAAAACCTTTACAAAGTTTGATAGACAAACTTTCAACTATTTTCAACTAATCTATCTTAGACAACAAGCTCCCAACTCCTTCCTCAAGCTTAGTTGTACTTCTTTTGAGTTCAGTTCTATTCTATGATCTGGTCTTGAAACAACAGCCTCTTCCTCACCTCACAAGTTCAGTAGAGACCTAACTCCCAGCTGATCTCTCTAAGACTATGGTCTTGGTCGAAGAATTACTTGTATTTCTCACAGGTATATAAAATAAACTAACTCTGCCCTTTTTCTTTTTACAAAAGATTTTACAACAATATGCTTCTTAAATAAGCAGATAAAATTTAGTATAGATTGATTCTTCTCAAATAAGCAGATAACAATTAAAGATCAAATATAAGTTCAATAAAAATGTGCTTCTTGTGTAGACAAATGTGAATTTTGACTTAGTTATAAAAGTTTATGTAACTTTTATAATTGTTTAAATATGCTTATGAATAAATAGGTACAAAGTTTAATGCGAGCTTATAAAGAATTATCTACACTTTAAAATTTAGAGTGTGTTTCTATTGATTTAAAGTATTAAATATAATTTCAAATATTATAAATGAATTTATGCTCAAATGTAATTTTAGATTTTATCTAACAAGTATTCTTTGAATAAATTTATGTTTAAATACTTGTGATTAAATGAATAAATCAATTTAAACAATAATTATCAAGTATAACAATTTAATCAGTTAAAAAATACTTGATATAACAAATATATTTATTTAACTCAGAGAATATATAATGATATTTTATCTATTATGTGACTGGTTATAAATAAAGTCACTTATTACTTTAAGGAATCGTACGGTCTGGTTCCCTCACTTAATAGGAATGTCTCTATAGCTTAGGTGTCTAAGTATGACAAAATTTATAGTTTCACAATTGATATTTATATAAATATTTTCGATAGATCACTTAGATTTTCAAATCCGGTTAGGATGATTCACTTTTTTCAGAAGAATATCTTAGTGTTGTTTTGAATTATCAAGTGTAGATCTACTTTACGATATTTATATAAATAATATCAATAAAAGGCCACTTAGTACTTTAAGGAATCGTACGGTTCGATTCCTTCACTTAAGAGGAATATCTCCGTAGCCTAGGTGTATAAGTATGAATTTTTATTTGATAAAGAGATGAAATATAGATATATATGTAATTGTTTATGACAATTTATATTAGTATATATATAAATTTAACTAAGAGATAATTCAAATAAACTAAATCAAATAATTTATCTCAATTACATGGAATAATTTTCTCTTCTCAAATAATCTGAATTTTGGTAAGAAGATATAGAAAGCTTTAGAGAGAGTTTGTAGGCAATGAGAGTAAGTTTTTCTTTTCAAGCGAAATGGTGAAAACCAAATGAATGAAAGACTCCCTTATTTATAGTTTTTTTAGGTTGGGGGCAAAATGGTAATTTTTAAAATCTATTTGGGAATGAATGACTAGGATTGCTTATTTTAAAATCAATGATCCGGATGAAATTCTCGTTTTTAAAAGTACACGGATTTCCATCATGCAAGTGCTGAAGATTTTAAAAATAATCAGTATACACGAACAGGTAAAATGGACAGGAAAATTGAACTGATAGAACAAAATTAATTGTAGAATCACTTTATTCGCGGGAACAAATCTATTTTATACTACCAATTCAATTTTTCTATTCAATTTACATGTCCGTATAGAAAGACCCTTTTAAAAATTTATCCCATACAACTCTTTGTCAACTTAGCAAATAAATGAATGCTAAATCAAAGCTTCTCAAAAAGATTTAGCACATCTCAAATTCGGTCAGAGATGGTTTAAATAAAGAACACGTTCCTCTAAAGCTTTTAATGCTTAAGTAAACTCAAAATCAAAACCATGTCCCATAATGAATGTCCCAAAGATTAGTCAGCACACACATGTAAGACATACACACACATGTAAGACATATACACACACACGACTTTATATATGTATATAAGCGGATATATAAATGCATGCAAAAATATTTTTTCCCTATTTTGTATTGTGATTTGAAAGAAAATAGGATCTCATTGTCTTAGGAAATTTTATTATATGAATCAATTTTATTTAATATTTAATATTTAAATTATCAAGGTCAATAAAAATCAATTCAATAAAATTTAGAAAATACTTTAGACAAAATCAAATAAAATATAAAATATAAAATCTACGGAAAGGATTCTACTTTTTTAATTAATTTAATTTCCAATAATTGTTATTATCAAAATAAACTAAAAACTTGGAAACATATCAAAATGCACAAAAGATTCAATTTTTCACCTTGGAGAATGAATAAACAAGCTTCTTTTGACATGACTATATACTATATCACTCAATATATAGGAGATCTAACTATATAATACTAGATGTAACTTGAATATAAGGATTTTTTGTTGCCAAATTCGAGCTCTTTCTCTCTAGAATCAATTTTCTCTCTCTAAAAATGAACTCTCCTTTTGCAAATTAAATGAGCCAATGATGTCCATATATAGGGCCACGGTTGCACCTGCGGTTGGGCCCAGTGGATCCCACAATCTCGAAGTTCGTGCCTTCAGTCTTTGCGCATTTTACTGAAACGTCCATATCTTTCAATCCATGAATAATTAGGAGACGTGTCTTTGTTAGTAACCTTAAAGGAAATTATATATATTTATATTAACTTATCTCGCAGTAAATGATTTGTCAAGGCTAGTACTTGGTACTATGTCCTTAAGATAATTATGCCCTCCGTGTGGTGCTTAGAGTTGATAGCATTTGTCTCCCAAGATACAATGACACTGTATACTTTTGCAGCACTACAAAAAGTATACTCTACGAACCAAAATAAATGCTCTAACTCTCTCTCAAATTTACTAAGGAAATTGATGAATAAATTATATACTAGAATGCTCTATTATACTAGAATGCTTGAGAAATAGATGATCTTGAAGGCTGCCCCCTCCTATCTATTTATAGGAGGGGTTGGTGACCCTTCGGTTGGGCACATCACCCTTGAAAAGGCATGGGGTGCTTCTGAAGAGGTATTATTTTTATCTCTTGGTCAAAACGACGTAGTTTTGACCATTTGCAGAATAAGCGCATCTATTCGGTCCCTTAAAACGACGTAGTTTAAGCAATAGTAGAATCAAAACTATGTAGTTTTAGGCTTAGAAGAAAAGGCGCGACAAAAAAGGCGTAGTTTTGGGTTGCCCGTTCAAATTTACAGATACCGCTTCCTCAAAACGACACAGTTTTGATAATACCGCTTCTCAAAACGACACAGTTTTGATAATATAATAAATACAGCTTCTCAAAACGACACAGTTTTGATAATAGAATTAAATAAATAAAATTTTAATAAATTTTAATTAAAAAATTTAAATAAATTTTGTCAAAGAAATTATATACAAGACCCAGACCCACAACCCACGTGCCTCGTGCCACAAAAGTGGGGTGCCCCTTGTGGCCCAAACCCAAGAGCACTTTCCTTGTATATAAACATATAAAATATTTAATTCCTAACCTATGTGGGACTTGGTTTTTCCCACATGTATTTATTATCTTTTATCATTTCCAAGTGTGATTTTTGGGAGTTAATATCTCATTCATCACTCCATGGATTTGAGCTTCCAAATACTTAATTTAATCTACTCAAGGAGTAGAACACATTAATATATGGAATCATTAAAATTAATTAATGACACCTATATTAATTTAGGCTCAAATTCCAACAATCCCCCACATGAATGATATTGACTGCCGGTCTTATGCAAATATTATGCAGACTCTGAGAGAGAGACAAAATTAGAAATCATCTGTATCGAGAGAGGTAACTTTTGGCTTTGAACCTTCTCTTGTGAAAACTATCGGGTTTACTGGTTGTCCAGTGAACGTGATGTCTTGAACTGTCCAATCGTTTGTGTAAATCGAGTCAATAGTAATTTCACACAGAATCTTTCTAGTCATTATTTGGTTCTCATGATTTTATTCATTTTGGCCCCGAACAATCCCAGATTTATGAGTGCTTTAGAGAAGTATAGTCTTATCTTTCTCATAAAATTAGCCCAGTTCAGACTCACATAGGTGATTCTTAATAAGAGTATCCTGTCATACTCGACATATTTATCAAGATTTAAGAATCATTAAAAGCATAGCTTATCATGTAACCGCTGCAGGTATCACTATCTCGTATCATAAGATTGAGTATAAGAAATTAATTTCTGCATAGTGATTTGGTTTGTGACGCCCCCAAAATAGGTATACATCACCCATCTTGGGTCGCCAGAAAATACACCACTGAAAACACCATTTATACAACTGCCGTGCAAAATACGACGACATGCATACTGTGAGTTTAAATACAAATATATATATACCAACTTTGACTCAGGTCACAATTGCACCTTACATAAAGGTACAGTCAATAACTATTTTAGAAATTAAAATCTTTGGGAAGTGCTCAAGGAAACCTTCGTACATGGGAGGCCATGCGTCTAAGTTATGATAAATATCTTATGTCCACATAATTATCCTTGGTTGACCCAATAGACCCCAAAGAAAAACAAGAAGAATACTATCATCTTCTTTCCAATGGTGAGTCTTCTCTTGACATATAACTATCTCCACTGTCTCCAAGTGAAAATTATATTTCAAATAAACTCTAAGATCATATAGGTAGTGCTCGTAGATATACTCAACAAGTGGATGTGCACAACCCTGTCATATGATAACTCGAGGTTGTATGTCATTAGACATCTTGTATGATAGTGGTAAAACGCCCTTCCAAAGTTGGGTTCACCTCACCCTATTCGGTTCACCAAAATTAAATATCAAATGGCGTATACAATACGACACACTTATCTAAAGTTCTCAATAAAATTATTTCCATACTATTTAGGGAGAATCTCAACAGCTATAGACCACCGTTCTATTCCCCTGTTATCCCCGCTCGACCCAGCTACACTCTTATTACCTGAAAGGAATTGTGAAGCAAAAGGGTGAACACAAATAGCCCAGTAAAGAATATCGTGACTAAAGATAATTAAATTATCAATAGCCTTCGTCAGTAATAAATCAGAGATTTAGAACATATGGTAGAAGATAAAACTTTTCAACCATATTTGCAGTGGAACGAGCAATCCATTAGAAGAGTCAAATAGACCATAATGTCTATTATCTTCTCTATGTTAAAAGTCCACCAATAATATTTTATCCCTGTAACATCAATCAACAGTTCCTGTCCACAATCATATAAATAACTCATAATCATATTTGTGGTTTCAAATTCCTTTTCTCATCGAGGACGAAGATAATTTCCATCACCTGTCTTTACCTGAAACATCAAAGATCATGGTTATACCATATCACAGTTCTTGTTCATAATCATACTAATAAATTCATCTTTGCACTACGGGCCAAAGATATTCATCAACAATTCATCTTTGCACTACAGGCCAAAGATATTCAACAACATGCCATCTTTGCACTACGGGCCAAAGATATTCAATAACAGGTCATCTTTGCACTACGGACCAAAGATATTCATCAATAATTCATCTTTGCACTACAGGCCAAAGATATTAATATCTCAAAGAAATACATAATCATTTCAAAATTTATATAAACCACAATTATAACCATGTTGATCAATTCACCTTTGCACTTAAGCTAAAAATATTCAATTGTAAATTCAATGGTCAAGATCATACCATAAAATAATTTATCTTTGCACCCTTGGCCGAAGAGAATCCATAGCCATAATCATACCAAAAATCGCCATTTTTGGACACAATATAGAAAACTCATCAAATTATCATTTCAAAATTTTCCAGAATTTTTGAAGGTCAGGAAAATTACGAAACTGCAAATGGATTTTCGCCCGCCATGCGATAATCCACGTAGACAGATCATTTCAACATAATAATAAAGAATGAAAAAACAGAAGAATTCACCATGCATACGATAGACCGCACAGACAGGTTATTCCCAATAGAATAATAAAAAAAATAGAACCAGGTCATGCGTAATCTGCACATACAGGATGTTCCAACAGAATAATAAAGAATGGAACCAGGTCATGCGTAATCCGCACAGACAGGATGTTCCAACATAATAATAAAAATGGAACTAGGTCATGCATAATCCGCACAGACAAGATGTTCCAACAAAATAATAAATAATGGAATATCAATATAATTCACCAGGCATGCGATAGACCGCACAGACAGGTTATTCCAACAGAATAATAAAGAATGGAATGACAAAAGAATTTTACCATGTATGCGGTACTTCGCATAGATAGGTTATTCCAACATAATAATAAAGAATGGAATAACAACCCTTACGAGTATTGAAAGAAAATAACTCTCTTCATGAATACGAAAGAATAATACCCCTTACTATAATAATAATATCTCTTACCTTAGAAAGAAGAGGATTCCGACGGGTAGGGCGAGGATATAATTGAAGAAAACTTGCACTATTTTCTACGCTCAAAGCTTTCTTAAACTCTAAAGAAATACGCTTAAGTTTATAGAAGAAGAATTCTCTAAATTTCTGGTGTGATTTTCCATTCTAACTAAGCATCCTATTTATAGGAGAATGGAAAGGATACTATGCAATAAAATGTAATATATATATATATATATATATATATATATATATATATATTATTTAAAATCTAATAAAACAAATAACTTTATAAAAGTATTCTATTTTATATAAAAAGATTTTACTATGCAAACACTATGCACACACTATGCATAATAAAATATAATATATTCTATTTATAATCTAATAAAATAAATAACTTTATAAAAGTATTCTGTTTTATATAAAAAAAATTTACTATGCCAACACTATGCAGGCACTATGCAAATATTATGCATAATAAAATATATTATATTCTATTTATAATCTAATAAAACAAATAACTTTATAAAAGTATTAAGTTTTATATAAAAAGATTTTACTATGCAGACACTATGCAAACACTATGCATGATAAAAAATATTATATTATATTTATAATAAAAAAAATAAAAATTTATAAAAAGTATTCAGTTTTATTATATTTATAATAATAATAAAACAAAATTCATCATCATTATTATAATTCACACTATTAATCGACCAGATCGTTCTCAAGAAAGAGGGGGCTTTACCATAAGAATTTCTCCCTATTGGCGCGCAATTAGGTGACCAAACCTCCTTAACAGAACTTCTAGACATCGTTAATATTGCAAATAATAATATTAACAACTTTATTATCTCAATTATTGATTTAATAATATATAAAATATCGACAATAATTGAATCAAATAACGTGAGATACTATGCAATAATTACTATAGCAATAATTGAACAAAATTGAGTGACTTCTCACGTATGTATCAATAATCAATACTGTGTGCTACTATACAACTACGTGTATTACTGTACTTTTAACACCGGGTGTTTCAACAGTTAACGGTAAAACTTCCGCCGTTATTTTTATAAAAATATTTTTATCATTTTCTCAATCCGATAATAATTCCGTTGTGGGGCCCACCAATAATTGTGTCGTCGTACGGATATTCCCTGACCAAACGAATATTTTATAACAACTTGCATACTTTGCAAAATTTTCACATATCACCCTTAACTTTAACCCTTTCTCAATTTCACTATTTACTAAATAAAATAATAATTATTGAATACTTTTATTTCATAATTTCGGGATCTCACAAGGTTGAATCATTCACAATTTGGTTGTCCATTTGAACCTAGATCTTGGGATCTCCAGTCAACTAGGTTGGGTTTCCATCATGACGATCATTGTTTATAGGCTTTAAACCCATTCCCCTCAAAGTTATTTTTACTTGCTCTCTAGTCAAACATTTAGTCAATGGATCCGCTATATTTTCTTTTGACTTTATGTACTCAATAGACAGAATGTCGTTAGAGAGCAATTATTTTATGGTATTGTGTCTACGACAGATATGTCTAGATTTACCATTATACATGTGACTCTGTGCCCTTCCAATTGTTGATTGACTATCAAAATGGATACAAATAGGCGGCACATGTTTAGGCCACATAGGAATATCTTATAAAAAATTACGAGGCCATTCAGCTTCTTCTCTAGCCTTATCCAATGCAATAAACTTAGATTCCAACGTTGATCGAGCAATACATGTTTGTTTAGAAGATTTCTATGATATTGCTCCTCCACCTAGTGTAAACACAAACCACTTGTGGATTTAGAGTCTTTTGTATCCAATATCCAATTCGCATCACAATATCCTTCAAGTACTGTTGGATATTGTGACGCCCCCAAAATAGGTATACATCACCCATTCTAAGTCGGCAAATACATGGTACAGAAAACAACTACAACTTTATTAATACAATTTTCGTGCAAAATACGACAACACATACTGTGAGTTTAAAAACAATATTGTCTTCTAGACAATATCCACACCCAAATAAAGTCCTCATTACAATTATTGATGTACAATTTTACAAAAATAGTGAGGACTGCTAAAACAACTGTCTAGGACCATCACTCTATACCCCGATTGGTTCCTGATATGTTCTCGCTTCCTGAGAAGAAAAATGGAACAAAAAGGGAAAGGGTGAGCTCAACTAGCCCAGTAAAGAATATTATGACTAAGATAATATACATCAAATTATTCTTAGTCTTCAACAGGGAAAAATCTGATAGAATATAATAGACAACAAGTTTTAGATCAACAACTGCAGCGGAAACAATAATTCATTAGAAGATTTAAGTAGAGAATGAAATCTACTATCATCTATGAATTTAAAAGTCCACCATCAATATTTTATCCCTGTAACATCAATCAATATACATCTTGCATCAAATATTCATCTTTGCACTACAGGCCAAAGATATTCATTTGTATCACCAGTTGGTCATGTTCATCTCAACACCTGTTTATCTTTGCACTATAGGCCAAAGATATTCATTAGGTAATCATTCATCTTTGCACTACAGGCCAAAGATATTTATCAAGTATCACCATTAAGGACTGAGGATGATGAAAAACATTTTAGAGAACAAATCCAGTGAGATAAAAGGATAAAGTTTAGAGATTCGTACTTTAGATAACTCAAGTTTAAAAATACTCCATAATAAACCATAATGGAGTAAAATTCAAGAATAAAGATAAAAAACAAGGATACAATCAAAGATAGTAACCATAATAGACATATGGGACAAAGATAAGAATTTTTTTTGGTGAATAGTGCCGTATTTGTGAATAGTGCCGTATGTGACGCCCCAAAAATAGGTATATATCAATTATTCCGAGTCGCTAAATACATGGTACAAAATACAAATACAATCTTAAATATACATCATAAGCTGTGAGATTTGATACAAATATTGTCTTCTAGACAGTATTCAAACTCAAAATAAGTCCTCAATACATTTATTATCACACTATTTCATAGAATAGTGAGGACTACTAATGCTATCATCTGGACCGTCACTATGTTCCCCGACTAGTCTTTGCTACGTTCTCATTTCCTGAAGAGAACAATGAAAGAAAAAGGGTGAGCTCAACTAGCCCAGTAAGAAATATTATGACTAAGATAATGCAAAATAAATTATCGTTAACCTTTAACAGTGTTAAACTGATACAATATAACAAACATCAAGTTTAACTGCAGCGGAACAAGTAATCCATTAAAAGAGTCAAGTAGAGAATAAAATCTACTATCTTCTATGATTTAAAAGGTTTTTCATCACTATTATCGCTGGGACTCAGCTTAATATATAATTCACATCATCCCTGCACTACGGCCAAGGATATTCATTAGTATCACAACCACAAATTATCCATGCACTACGGGCTAAGGATATTCGGGTATTCATCAATGATTATGATCATGCCAACAACTGTCCATCAATGCACTACGGGCCAATGAGGACCTTTACCACATCATTTGTAACATTACGGTCATGATTATACCGAATAATCCCGTGTCCTAATCATACCAAGTCCATCTATGCAATACATGCCAAAGATGACTTTCAGCATAATATAAAATGAGGATGATGACAATGATATAAGAATTCAATAAAACAAGTTCAAGAATTAATTTATCCAGGAACCAATAACGTCCAAATTGTCAACATGATACTGCTTTGTGGGGGTAAAACTCAAGAATGCTCAGAAGAATATTTTCATGAAAAGATACTAGATGAAGCGTAAATATAAAGGATATTCCACTAATTTCATGGAGTATAAAAGCCAAAACTTTAACTAACTTAATATAATAAAGAATGGAATAACAAAAGAAATTACCAGGCATGCGATAGATCGCACAAACAGGTTATTCCAATAGAATAATAAACAACGGAACCAGGTCATGTGTAAACGCACAGACAAGATATTCCAACAGAATAATAAATAATGGAACCAGGTCATGCATAAACGCACAGTTAGGATATTCCAACAGAATAATAAATAATAGAACCAGGTCATACGTAAACGCATAGACAGGATGTTCCAACAGAATAATAAAGAATGGAATAACAAAAGAATTTCACCATGTATGCGGTACTTCGCATAGACAGGTTATTCCAACATAATGATAAAGAATGGAATAATAGAAGAATTTCACCATGTATGCGGTACTTCGCATAGACAGGTTATTCTAACATAATGATAAAGAATGGAATAATAGAAGAATTTCACCATGTATGCGGTACTTCGCATAAACAGATTATTCCAACATAATGATAAAGAATGGAATAACAGAAAAATTTCACCATGTATGCGGTACTTCACATAGACAGGTTATTCCAACATAATGATAAAGAATGAAATAATAGAAGAATTTCACCAAGTATAGGGTAGCCTGCGTATACAGGTTATTCCAATAGAATAATAAAGAATGGAATAACAGAAGTTCTCTTCATGAATATGAAAGAAATAATACCCCTTACCTTAGAAGAAACTGGATATAGGAGTAGTGAAGTAGCAGAATATTTTTCTTCATTCTCTCTATTGTTTCTCTCTCTAGAGTTTTAGTGAATTCATAAGATATAATGAAGGAATGAGCTTCTATTTATAGGAGAATGGACTGAATAGTAACTAATTCATGAACGGTCTAGATTGATTTACTTTTAAATGGACGGTCCATATTGATTTACTATGCAGTATTAATAAAATATTCTAATAAAACAAAATTTTTTAAATAAAATATAATATATTCTATTTATAATTTAATAAAATGAATAACTTTAAAAAAGTATTCTGTTTTATATAAAAAGATTTTACTATGCAAATACTATGCAAGCACTATACAAACACTATGTAGGCACTATGCAAACACTATGCATAGCAGAATATTATATATTCTATTTATAGTATAATAAAACAAATAACTTTAAAAAAGTATTCTATTTTATATAAGAAGATTATACTATACAAATACTATGCAAGCACTATGCAAACACTATGCATAATAAAATATAATATATTCTATTTATAATCAAATAAAACAAAAATTTATAAAAAGTTTTTTGTTTTATATAAAAAAATTCTGTTTTATTACATTTATAATAATAATAAAACAAAACTTATCACTTTTATTATAATTCACAATATTAATCGACCAGGTCGTTCTCAGGAAAGAGGGGGCTTTCTAATAAGAATTTATCCCTATTGGCGCGCAATTAGGTGACCAAACCTCTCCTTGGCAGAACTTTTAGACATCGTTAATATTGCAAATAATAATATTAATAACTTTGTTATCTCAATTATTGATTTAATAATATATAAAATATTGACAATAATTGAATCAAATAACGTGAGATACTATGCAACAATTACTGTAGCAATAATTAAACAAAACTGAGTGACTTATCACGTAAGCATCAATAATCAATACCGTATGCTACTATGCAACCATGCGTATTACTGTACTTTTAACACCAGGTGTTTCAACAGTTAACGGTAAAACTTTCACCGTTATTTTCATAAAAATATTTTTGTCATTTTCTGAATCCGACAATAATTCCATTGTGGGGTCCACTAATGATTGTGCGGTCATATGAATATTCCCTGTTAAAATGAATATTCCCTGACTAATCAAATATTATATAACAACTTGCGTACTTTGCAAAATTTATAAATATTACCCACAACTTTAACATTATATCAAGTTCACTCCATAATATTAAAAAAATATTTCGAGAAATTTAAATATTTATTCATAAAATTTGGGGTCTCACAATCTTCCCTCCTTATGAAATTTCGCCCTCAAAATTTACGTACGTACCTGGTATGCCGAAGAGATGAGAATACCTTGACTTCATTTCAGATTCTAACTCTTGAGGTATAACCTTTGAGTGTTGAATACGATCCTTCTTATCCAAGATTTTAACACGTATCTCCTCATACGTTAAATCTTCCGCTAGTTCGTCCGGTTCTAACTCAATAATGTGGTTCGGATCATCCACATATTTACGTAACATCGATACGTGAAAAACGTTATGAACACGCGATATACTTGGCGGTAAATGAGTCTATAGGCCACAGTTCCTACTCGATCGAGGATTTCAAATAGACCAATAAAATCAAGGGTTGAGATTTCCTCTCTTCATCGAGTCTTGCTTCTAGAATAACGCCTTCTTGAACCTTCTTCTTCATATTTATCAGCTCCAGGTGTGTAGTTTGAGCGGCTTTAACTTTATCGATTAAAGTCGATTCTAATCGTATATTCCTTATCTTCACGTGGGTCCCTAGAGTCTTTAACTCTATCTTCATCATTTGTAAGTTATACGAAATGGGTTTTTGTGTTAACAACATCGCACTCGTAAATGCATACGATCTTCTACTCAATGCGTCAGCTACCACGTTCGCTCTTCCATAATGATATTGAATGGTATAGTCAAAATCTTCAACAGCTCGAGCCAACATCTTTGGCGCATTATACGTTCATTTTGGTTGAAGAAATATTTAAGAGTTTTAGAAATAGATTTTGTACTGGGGTCAATACAAAATTCGATTTCACGCTCTAGGGGTAGGCTAAGAAGTCTTCAAGAATACGTGAGGAAATTTATTAACAATAGAAATATCATTCAAAACTGTGACTCTCATCCATGACTTGGATAGTACGTCACATTGATACCTATCAACTTGCCATCGTCATTCACAATATCACCTATAGAAAGTCTGGCTTCGGTGCATTCCACACAAGGAAGTCAACAACGAAAGGATCGGGGCTCTTTACTTATGGCTTGATATGACAGTGATTGACTTTAGTGGTTTGGTTGCTTGAATTCACATAATAGGTTGGTTATGAATATAAAAGCTAACAATCTTACAAAAATTTTGATGAGTAGTTAACTAATCAATTCCTAAAATCACATCAAGACAAGTATTTTCAAAGAAATAAGATCGACAGGTAACGTGAAAGTGTCGATTTGAATCAAACAAGATTTATAAACAGTGGAGGTAACGAAGGTTTTTTACTAAATAAGTTTTAACCAATAAGTCAAAGTCTAACTTCTCTGGGGTCAAATTTAAACGTTGAGCACAAGCAAGAGAGATAAAAGAATTGGTAGCACCGGTATTGAATAAGGTATAGACTTCGTAAGCGTTTATGATTAACTTATCCATGATAACTTTGTTTGGGTTCCTCAACAAATGCTCTCACTTAAACTACCGGGCTTTGACTTGTTTGAGACATCCTTTGGTATCACTATCCCAGCTGGACTTGACTTCACTACACGACAAAATCAAGTTAGGTGACCTTCTCTTCCGCAATTGAAACACGCTTTGGATTGCTACGTACAGTTTGGACAGATGTGTCCCTCCTGTCTGCATTTAAAACATACGACCGGTGGTCGTTCTTTGGGTGCTGATGCTAATGTCTTTCCATCATTATTGAACATCATCTTCTTAAAATTTCCACTTCTATTATCTTGGCCATGATTACCACCGAAGTGGTTACCATTCTTGGCATGATAATTTCCCCCACGATGGTTATCATTTTTCTGATGGTCGTTGCCACCGGTACGATTATTATCGTGTTGTTGTTCGTTGCCTTTTGGTTGTGCTGATTCATTATCACGCTCTAATAACTGAGCCATATTCACAATATAAATAAAGTTTATGAGAAATGAGGTATTGACGTATATCGGGTTTCAAACCTCTTAGAAACATTCACGTCATTCGCTTCTCATGATCGACCAAATGGGATGCAAACCAGGATAACTCCGCAAATTTAGCCTCTTATTACGACACAGTCATATGGTTTTGCTCCAATGTGATAAACTCCACCTCCTTCATGTGACGAATACTTTCGAGAAAGTACTTGTCGTTGAACAGCTCTTGGAACTTCTCTCAAGACATCTTGAGTGCGTCAGGCTGCGTACGTTTGATAGATTCCCACCAATGATCTGCTTCTTCACGCAACATAAAGGTGGTGAATGAAACCTTTTGCTCCTATGAGCATTCCAAGACATCAAATATCTTGGTGATCTGCTTTACCCACGTCTCTGCCTTAAGTGGTTCTGGCTTTCCCAAAAACTCCGGTGGTCCCAGCTCTTTGAACTACTTAGTGGTGACCGACCGTGGGTTGCCATTATTTCCACCTACATTATGAATAGGAGTCTCTCTTGTTTGGTGTTGCATGAATTCTAAAAATCTCCTAAACGTACCGTCGTTCGTCATTTGATCTGTGTTGTTATTTGCATGAGGATTGTCGCCTTCCTAATGCACATTATCCTGATTATTGATCTGTGGAGACTCAACGGTCTCTTGTGCTCCATTGCTATTCTCAACATTCTCGGATGTCATTTTCAAATACTGCCACAAAACAAGGGTTAATTAACATATCACATATTATCCCTATACTCTGACCGACCAATTAAATACCAAATAAATTTAGGTAGGTCATACTAGCGAAGGAATTCCCCGTCTCTCTTCTCCTAGTTCTTGTCTCACTTCTCAGCCGGGGATCATATCCCTAAACTTTGATACAAACTGTGACGCCCCCGAATAGGTATACATCACTTATTCTGAGTCGCCAAATATATGGAACAAAATACAAATACAATCTTAAATATACAACATAAGCTGTGAGTTTTAATACAAATATTGTCTTCTAGACAGTATTCAAACTCAAAATAAGTCCTCAATACATTTATTATCACACTATTTTATGGAATAGTGAGGACTACTAATGCTATCATCTAGACCGTCACTATGTTCCCCGACTAGTCCCTGCTACGTTCTTATTTCCTTAAGAGAACAATGAAAGCAAAAGGGTGAGCTCAACTAGCCCAGTAAGAAATATTATGACTAAGATAATGCAGAATAAATTATTGTTAGCCTTAAACAGTGTTAAACTGATACAATATAACAAACATTAAGTTTAACTACAACGGAACAAACAATCCATTAAAAGAGTCAAGTAGAGAATAAAATCTACTATCTTCTATTATTTAAAAGGTTTTTCATCACTTTTATCGCTGAGACTCATCTTAATATATAATCCACATCATCCCTGCACTACGGCCAAGGATATTCATTAGTATCACAACCACAAATTATCCATGCAGTACGGGCCAATGATATTCGTGTATTCATCAATGGTCATGATCATGCCAACAACTGTCCATCAATGCACTACGGGCCAATGAGGACCTTTACCACATCATTTGTAACATTACGGTCATGATTATACCGAATAATCCCTGGTCATAATCATACCAAGTCCATCTATGCACTACAGGCCATAGATGACTTTCAGCATAATATAAACATGAGGATGATGACAATGATATAAGAATTCAATAAAAAAAAGTTCAAGAATTAATTTATCCAGGAACCAATAATGTTCAAATTGTCAACATGATACTGCTTTGTGGGGTAAAACTCAAGAATGCTCAGAAGAATATTTCCATAAAAAGATACTGGATGAAGCTCAAATATCAAGGATATTCCACTAATTTCATGGAGTATAAAAGCCAAAACTTTAACCAACTGAGTATAATAAAGAATGCAATAACAAAAGAAATCACCAGGCATGCGATAAACCGCACAGACAGGTTATTTCAATAGAATAATAAATAACGGAACCAGGTCATGCGTAAACGCACAGACAGGATATTCCAACAAAATAATAAATAATAGAACAAGGTCATGCATAAACGCACCGACTGGATGTTCCAATAGAATAATAAAGAATGGAATAACAAAAGAATTTCACCATGTATGCGGTACTCTGTATTGACAGGTTATTCCAACATAATGATAAAGAATGGAATAATAGAAGAATTTCACCATGTATGCGGTACTTCACATAGACAGGTTATGTAAGACCCCAACTTTTTAATAAAGATGATTTTTCTATAAATATAATTTTTAAATATTATGGAATGAATTTGATATAGTGTTATAGTTATGGGTAATATTTATAAATTTTACAAAGTACACAAGTTGTTATATAATATTCGATTGGTCGGGGAATATTCCTTTTAACAGGGAATATTCGTATGACGACACAATCATTGGTGGACCCCACAACGTAATTATTGTCGGATTGAGAAAACGATAAAAATATTTTTATGAAAATAACGGCGAAAGTTTTATAGTTAAAACTGTTGAACTACTCGGTAGTAAAAGTACAGTAATACGCGTGGTTGCATAGTAGCACACGGTATTGATTATTGATGCTTACGTGAGAAGTCACTCAGTTTTGTTTAATTATTGCTACAATTATTATGGCATAGTATCTCACATTATTTGATTCAATTATTGTCGATATTTTATAATCAAAAATTGAGATGACAGAGTTATTAATATTATTATTTGTAATATTAACAATAACTAAAAGTTCTGCCAAGGAGAGGTTTGGTCACCTAATTGCACGCCAATCGGGAGAAATCCTTATTGGAAAGTCCCCTCTTTCCTGGGAACGACCTGGTTGATTAATATTGTGAATTATAATAATAATGATAAATATTGTTAGATATATTGAGGTGTCTTTTTATGAAATCACGAATATTTATATATATATATATATATATAATATAAAATTTTTTTTATTAGTATTATTAATGTAATAAAACAGAAAAGCTTTTTATATAAAACAGAATACTTTCATAAAGTTATTTATTTTATAAGACAATAATTAGAATATATTATATTCTATTATGCATAGTGTTTTGCATAGTAAAATCTTTTTATATAAAACAAAATACTTTTATAAAGTTATTTGTTTTATTAGACAATAATTAGAATATATTATATTTTATTATGCATAGTGTTTGCATAGTACCTGCATAGTGTTTGCATAGTAATTTTTTTATATATAAAACAGAATACTTTTTATAAAATTTTATTTTATTTGATTATAAATAGAATATATTATATTTTATTGCATAGTGCAGCATATTATCCTTTCTATTTTCCTATAAATAGGATGCTTAGTTAGAATTAAAAACCACACCAGAAGTTTAGAGAATTCTTCTATAATCTTGAGCGTATTTCTTTAGAGTTTTAAGAAGCTTTGAGCGTAGTGCAAGTTTTCTTCAAGAATATCCTCGCCCTACTAGTCGGAATACTCTTCTTTTATGGTAAGGGGTATTATTTCTTTCTTTCATCTTCATGAAGAGAACTTCTGTTATTCCATTCTTTGTTATTATATTGGAATAACCTGTCTATGAGACATACCGCATACTTGGTGAAATTCTTCTGTTATCCCATTCTTTATTATTATGTTGGAATAACCTGTCTATGCGAAGTACCGCATACATGGTGAAATTCTTCTGTTATTCCATTCTTTATTATTCTGTTGGAACATCCCGTCTGTGCATTACGCATGACCTGGTTTCGTTATTTATTATTATGTTGGAACATCCTATCTGTGAGTTTTCGCATGACCTGGTTCAGTTGTTTATTATTCTGTTGGAATATCCTGTCTGTGCGTTTACGCATGACTTGGTTCCATTATTTATTATTTTGTTAGAATATCCTGTCTGTGCGTTTACGCATGACCTGGTTCCATTATTTATTATTCTATTGGAATAACCTGTCTGTGCGGTCTATCGCATGCCTGGTGATTTTTTTGTTATAACATTCTTTATTATACTCAATTGGTTAAATTTTTGGCTTTTATACTCCATGAAATTAGTGGAATATCCTTGATATTTGCGCTTCATCCAGTATCTCTTCATGAAAATATTCTTCTGAGCATTCTTGAATTTTACTCTACAAAGCAGTATCATGTTGACAATTTGGACGTTATTGAATTCTGGATAAATTAATTATTGAACTTGTTTTATTGAATTCTTATATCATTGTCATCATCCTCATGCTTATATTATGTTGAAAGTCATTTGTGGCCTGTTGTGCATAGATGGATTTGGTATGATTATGGCCAGGAATTACTCGGTATAATCATGACCGTAATGTTCCAAATGATGTGGTAAAAGTCATCATTGGCCCGTAGTGCATTGATGGACAGTTGTTGGCATGATCATGGCCATTAATGAATACACGAATATCCTTGGCCCGTAGTGCATGGATAATTTGTGTTTGTGATACTAATGAATATCATTGGCCGTAGTGCAGGGATGATGTGGATTATTTATTAAGTTGAGTCCCAGCGATAAAAGTGATGAAAAACCTTTTTAAATCATAAAAGATAGTAGATTTTATTATCTACTTGACTCTTTTAATGGATTGCTTGTTCCGCTGCAGTTAAACTTGATGTCTATTGTATTTTATCAGTTTAATATTGTTGAAGGCTGATGATAATTTATTCTGCATTATCTTAGTCATAATATTTCTTACTGGGCTAGTTGAGCTCACTCTTTTACTTTCATTGTTCTCTTCAGGAAATGAGAACGTAGCAGGGACTAGTCGGGGAATGGAGTGACGGTCCAGACGATAGCATTAGTAATCCTCACTACTCTATGAAATAGTGTGTTAACAAATGTATTCAGGACTTATTTTGAGTTTTAATACTGTCTAGAAGACAATATTTGTATTAAAACTCACAGCTCATGTTGTATATTTAAGATTGTATTTGTATTTTGTACCATGTATTTAGTGACTCAGAATAGGCGATGTATACCTATTTTGGGGGCGTCATAGGTTATTCCAATATAATGATAAAGAATGGAATAACAGAAGAATTTCACCATGTATGAGGTACTTCGCATAGACAAGTTATTCCAACATAATGATAAAGAATGGAAAAACAGAAAAATTTCACCATGTATGCGGTATTTCGCATAGACATGTTATTCCAACACAATGATAAAGAATGAAATAACAGAAAAATTTCACCATGTATGCGTTACTTCACATAGACAGGTTATTCCAACAGAATAATAAAGAATGGAATAACAGAAGTTCTCTTCATGAATACGAAAGAAATAATATCCCTTACCTTAGAAGAAACTGGATAGAGGAGTAGTGAAGTAGCAGAATACTTTTCTTCTTTCTCCCTATAGTTTCTCTCTCTAGAGTTTCAGTGAATTCGTAAGAAATAATGAAGGAATGAGCTTCTATTTATAGGAGAATGGACTTGAATAGTAACTAATTCATGAACGGTCCAGATTGATTTACTTTTAAACGAACGGTCCATATTGATTTACTATGCAGTATGAATAAAATATTATAATAAAACAAAATCTTTTAAATAAAATATAATATATTCTATTTATAATCTAACAAAATGAATAACTTTATAAAAGTATTCTATTTTATATAAAAAGATTTTACTATGCAAACACTATGCATAATAGAATATTATATATTCTATTTATAGTATAATAAAACAAATAACTTTATAAAAGTATTCTGTTTTATATAAAAAGATTTTACTATGCAAACACTATGCATAATAAAATATAATATATTCTATTTATAATCAAATAAAACAAAACTTTATAAAAAGTTTTATGTTTTATTACATTTATAATAATAATAAAACTAAACTTATAACCTTTATTATAATTCACAATATTAATCGACCAGATCGTTCCCAAGAAAGAGGAGGCTTTCCAATAAGGATTTCTCCCTATTGGCGTGCAATTAGGTGACCAAACCTCTTCTTGGCAGAACTTCTAGACATCGTTAATATTACAAATAATAATATTAATAACTTTGTTATCTTAATTATAGATTTAATAATATATAAAATATCAAAAATAATTGAATCAAATAACGTGAGATACTATACAATAATTACTGTAGCAATAATTAAACAAAACTGAGTGACTTCTCACGTAAGCATCAATAATCAATACTGTGTGCTACTATGCAATCACACGTATTACTGTACTTTTAACACTGGGTGTTTCAACAGTTAACGGTAAAACTTCCGTCGTTATTTTTATAAAAATATTTTTGTCGTTTTTTCAATCCAACAATAATTCCATTGTGGGGTCCACCAATGATTGTGTCGTCGTATGAATATTCCCTGTTAAAACGAATATTCCTCGACCAATCGAATATTATATAACAACTTGCGTATTTTGCAAAATTTATAAATATTACCCACAACTATAACATTATATCAAGTTAACTCCATAATATTAAAAAATATATTTCGAGAAATTTAAATCTTTATTCATAAAATTTGGGGTCTCACACCGTATACGTGAATAGTATCGTATACGTGAATAGTAATCCCGACACAAAAAGGTAGAAATTTCACAATAAAACTCATATCAATAATTCGGCATAATGATATTGAAAAAAATAATATCATTTAAGAAGAAAATAACATCCCTAAGCTTAAAATAACAATATTTCTGATCAAAATATCGGATGTAAAGCTGAAGGAAACTTGCACTGAATAGTAACTCTCAAAGTATCTAAATACTCATAAAAATACGCTCGACAATATAGAGAGAGAAAACTTATGTTTCTGGTGTGATTTTCAATTCTAACTTAAGCGTCTATTTATAAAAAAATGCTAGAACGCCAAAGGAGACTAAATTAATAAAATATTAATTTTTCTTTTCTCATCTTCCATGCACACTTTGTTGAAAAATCTAGCATGCAATTTCTGAAAAAAATAGCAGCCCACATGTTTTTAAAAAACAAAAGTGGGTCCCACCCAATTTTTATTAAAAATATTTTAATTTTCGAAACTTCAATAATTCATAATAAATAGCCCTTTTATCAAAAAAATATAAATTTTATGTCCATTCCATACAAAATTGAATTCTCTACAACTTTTTAGCTTTAAGTTTTACCAAATTCCAAACCGAAAATATTCGAAATCCACAAACGGATGATTTTCAATACCTCAAAAATTTATAACAAATCATACGTTAATTTTTAACGGCTTAAAATTTATGAACATATACTCAACTTATATATGTATAACATATCCAAAAATCACAACGATCCAACGGTCGGATTATAACTCACGGAATATAGCTTTAAGAACACTGATTTGATTTTTAATACCTCCATTCCGACAAAAATATTGATAAAACACCTCAACATTAATTCCTTCAATTATATCCAAATAAATATTTTCTTATCATATAAATCAATAAATAATTATTCACAAATAATATTACAGAATCATAATAATGACAACCAAGTTGTTCCCAGGAAATAGGGGGCTTTCCGATAAGGATATTTCCTTACTGGCGCGCAATTAGGTGACCAAACCTCTCATTGACAGAACTTTCTAGACATTGCCAATAATTATATCTAATAATATTATTCAAATAATATTAATTATTGATCTGATAATGGAAAATACTGTGCAGTGATAATTATTGAAACAACAATAATATAAAATAACAACGCATCAATTATTGAATCAATAAAAAAAATATTACTGTAATAATTATTGAGTAGTGTCTTCTTATGTAAGAATCAATAATTCAAAAATACAGTATAATACCGCGTGTTACTGTGCAACCACACGTATTACTGTATTTTAACCATCGGATATTCCAATAGTGTTAACGGTAACAACTACGTCGTTATTTATAAAAACTCAAACTTGTCGTTTTCTTCATCCGATAGTTATTCCGTTATGGAGCTCACAAATGGTTGCGCCGTCGTACGAATATTTCTCGAAAACAAGAATATTCCACAACCAAATGAATATTCCCCGACAACAATGAATATTTTATAACCACTTGCATATTTTGCAAAATTTGCACATTTCACCCATAACCAAAGTATTATATCAAATTAATTCCTTATTATTTCAAGATAATGAAAATAGGAAATTTAATTTTATTTATAATAAGTTGGGGTCTTACAGATATCTTAAGTAGTGCAATCCAAAATTTTGAGTATATTTTAAATACCTTAAAACTCTTATAATCGCTTTCCAGTGATCTTGTTCTGGATTGCTTGTAAATCTACTCAATTTATTGACAGCTTGTGCTATGTCAGGACGTGTATAATTCATTAAGTACATAAGGCCTCCAATTATTTGTGCATACTCAGGTTGTGATATGTTCTCTCCTTTATTTTTAGACAAGTGTAGATTTATATCTATCGGTGTTCCCACAGAATTACAATCATATTGATTGAATTTCCTGAGTATTTTCTCAATATAGTGGGATTGTGATAACACTAATCCATCAGATGTTTTAGAAACTTTAATTCTTAATATTACATCAGCAACACCCATGTCTTTCATGTCAAACATATTATTTAACATTCTTTTAGTAGTTTTAATGATTTCATTATTACTACCCATAATGAGCATATCATCTACATAAAGACAAATAATGACATACCCATTCTTAGTGTCCTTGACATACACACATTTGTCACACTCGTTTATTTTGAAACCATTTGATAACATTACATTATCAAAATTTTCATGCCATTATTTAGGTGCTTGTTTTAATCCATAAAGAGACTTTACAAGCCGACAAACTTTCTTTTTCTTATCCTGGAACAATAAATCTTTTTAATTGTTCCATGTAGATTTCTTCTTTTAAATCTCCATTCAAGAAAGCTGTTTTTACATCTATTTGATGTATTTCTAAATTATATATAGCTGCAATGGCTATTAACATCTTAATCGAGGATATTCTTGTCATAGGAGAATAAGTATCAAAATAATCCAAACCCTTTTTTTGCCTGTATCCTTTGATTACAAGTCTTGCTTTATATTTATCTATAGATCCATCTGCTTTCATTTTCTTCTTGAATATCCACTTATATTCAAGAGGTTTAGAGCCTGGTGGAAGATCTACTAATTCCCACGTATGATTATGCAAAATGGATTCTACTTCACTATTTATAGCCTCTTTCCAACATGGAGCTTCAGGACTCGATATTGCTTCTTTATAGGTTTGAGCCTGATTTTCTAACGAATAGGTTAGAAAATCCGGACCAAAAGATTTTGATGTTCTAGCACGTTTAATACGTCTAGGTTCATCAATATCTTCTAAACCATGATTACTGTCATTAACAACATCATAAGTTCTTTTATTTGAACTTGTTTCTTGTTCGTTAGAACTTGTTTCTTGTTCCTTTTTATTAGAAAATACTGTTTTAAAGAATTCAACATCTTTTGACTCAATAATCATATTTTCATGTATCTCCTCTATTTTTGATTTATTGACCAAAAATCTATATGCACTACTATTATTAGCATAACCAATGAATATACAGTCTATTATTTTTGGTCTTCCTATTTTCACCTTTTTGGGTGGTGGAACCATTACTTTTGCTAAACACCCACACTTTTAAGTGTTTATAAGACGACTTACGTCCTTTCCATAATTCATAGGGTGTAACATTAGACTTCTTTTGAGGTATTCGGTTCAGAATATAATTTACTGAAAGAATTGCTTCTTCCCATAAATTCTGAGGTAGCCCAGAACTTAATAATAATGCATTCATCATTTCTTTTAAAGTTCTATTCTTTCTTTCTGCAACACCATTTTGTTGTGGTGAATAAGGTGCAGTTGTTTGGTGTATTATACCATGTTGTGAACAAATTTTAACAAATAGAAATTCATATTCCCCACCTCTATCACTTATAACTATCTTGATCTTTTTATCAATTTGATTCTCAACCTCATTTTTGTAATGTTTAAATATTTCCAAAGCCTCATATTTACTTCTCCATAAGTAAACATAATAATATCTTGAACAATCATCTGTAAAAGTGATAAAGTATATACTTTAAATCAAAAATATCAGTATGTATTAATTCAAGAGGTTCTGTACTTCTTGCAATTGATTTAAAAGAAGATTTTCTAAGTTTTGCCTCAATACAAATTTCATATTTATGATTAGAGTTAATCTCACATTTTAGCAAATATTCCATATTAATTAATCTACGTATAGTATTATAATTAACATGTCCTAATCTACCATGCCATAAATTAGATGACTCAATCATATATGCAGAAGATATAATTTTATTAATATTGGAAGGTACAATAGACATTACATTCATTTTGAAGAGCCCATTGCTCATATAACCCTTCCCCACATACATCTCATTTTTAGTTAATACAAATCTGTTTGATACAAAGACTAATTTAAATCCCTTTTGACTAAGAAGGGATCCTGACACTAAATTTTTTCTAATATCAGGCACATGGAGCACGTTGTTGAGGGTGAGTTCCTTGCCAGATGTCATCTTCAGAATCACCTTTCCTTGTCCAGTAATCTTGGATGAAAAAGAATTTCTCATGTATAAATGTTCTCCATTATCAATTTCTTGATATGTGGAGAACATCTTCTTGTCAGAACACCCATGGCGAGTTGCTTTAGTATCTACCCACCATTCTCTTAGATTCTCAACCATACTTATTTCTGAAACAACCGCCGAAAGGTTCATTTCAGAAATATCTTGAAAAAGACCATCTACCTCCGTTACATTGGCTTGTGCGAACTTTTTGTTCTTGTGACGCCCCCAAAATAGGTATACAACACCGATTATGAGTCGCCAAATACGTGGTACAGAAAGCAAACTATAACTTCGATAATACAATTATCGTGCAAAATACGACAACACATACTGTGAGTTTAAATACAAATATTATCTTCTAGACAATATCCACACTCAAATAAGTCCTCATTACAATTATTCATACACTATTTTACAGAAATAGTGAGGACTGCTAAAATATCTTTCTAGAACCATCACTCCATACCCTGACTAGATTCTCCTATTTTCTCACCTCATGAGAAGAAAAATGGAACAAAAAGGAAAAGGGTGAGCTCAACTAGCCCAGTAAAAAATATTATGACTAAGATAATATACAACAAATTATCATTAGTCTTCAACAGGGAAAAATCTAATAGAATATAATAGACAACAAGTTTTAGATCAACAAATGCAGCTGAAACAACAATCCATTAGAAGAGTCGCGTAGAGAATGAATTCTACTATCTTCTAAGATTTAAAAGTCCATAATCAATATTTTATCCCTATAACATCAATCAATATACATCTTGAATCAAATGTTCATCTTTGCACTACAGGCCAAAGATATTCATTTGTATCACCAGTTGGTCATGTTCATCTCAACACATATTCATCTTTGCACTACGGGCCAAAGATATTCATCAGTTAATCATTCATCTTTGCACTACAGGCCAAAGATATTAAGTAATATCATCATTTAAGACTGAGGATGATGAAAAATATTTTAAAAAAAACGAATCCAGTGAGACAGAAGAATAAATATTAGGGATTCGTATAACAGTTTATCCAAGATCAATAATACTTCATAATACCCAATTGTGAAGCAGAATTCAAAGAAATAAAGATCAAAACATGGATACAATCAAAGATAGTAACCGTAATAGACATCTTGGACAAAAAGGAAAAATTTTATTTTTCGGTGAATAGTGCCGTATACGTGAATAGTAACCATGACACAAAAATGTAGAAATTCCACAATAAAATCTATACTAATATTTCGATATAATGATATTGAAATAATAACATCATTACAAAAAAAATAACATCCCTTACCTCAAAATGATAGCACTTCTGTTCGGAATATCGGATATAAAGTCAAAGAAAACTTACACTGAATAACAATTCTCAAAGTATCTAAATACTCACTAAAATACGCTCTCCAATATTGAGAGAAAGAAAACTTGTTTCTGGTGTGATTTTTAATTCTAACCTAAGCGCCTATTTATAGGAAAATACTAGAACGCCACAGGAGACTAAAATAATAAAATAATATTATTTTTTTAAAATCTCTACGCATGCTTCAATTGAATTGATGAGCAGCCATTTTGGAAGAAAAATAGCAGCCACATGCATTCAACACCAACCAAAAGTGGGTCCCACCTAATTAAAAATTTATTTTATTTTTCAAAACTTCAATAATTCATAGAAAATAGCCCGTTTATCAGAAAAATACGAATTTTATGTCCATTCCACATGAAATAGAATTCTTTACAACTTTGTAGCTTTAAGTTTTTCCAAATTCCAGACAGAAAATATCCGAAATCCACAAACGAATTATTTTTAACACCTCTTAAAATTCATAACAAATCATACGCTAATTTTTAACGATTTAAAATTTGTGGATATATACTCAACTTATATATGTATAACATATCCAAAAATCACAACGATCCAACGGCCAGATTAAAATTATAAATCATGCAATAGAGCTTTAAGAACACCGATTTGATCTTTTAATACCTCCAATTCGACAAAATACTGATAAAACTCCTTAACATTAATTTCTTCATTTATAACCACATAAACAAATCCATCATTTATATCCGCATCAAATAAATATTTCCTTATCATATAAATCAATAATTAATTATTCACAAAATAATATTACAGAATCACAATTATGACAACCAGGCCGTTCCCAGGAAAGATGGGGCTTTCCAATAAGGATTTCTCCTTACTGGCGCGCAATTAGGTGACCAAACCTCTCCTTGACAGAACTTTCTAGACATTGCCAATAATCCTATCTAATAATATTATTCAAAAAAATATGAATTATTGATCTGATAAAGGGAAATACTGTGCAATGACAATTATTGAAATAACAATAATATAAACTATCAACGCAACAATTATTAAAGCAATAAAATAAAATATTGAACATTAACTATTATAACAATTATTGAGTAGTGCCTTCTTACGTAAGAATCAATAATTCCAAAAATACTGTGCAATACCGTGTGCTACTGTGCAACCACGCGTATTACTGTATTTTAACTACCAGGTATTCCAACAGTATTTTAACTCATACTTTGTCGTTTTCCTTCATCCAACCGTTTTCCGTTATGGGGTTCACAAATAGCTGCGCTGTCGTACGAATATTCCCCGACAACAAGAATATTCCACGACCAAACGAATATTCCCCGATAGAAATGAATATTTTATAAATTTTGCACATTTCACACATAACTAAAGCATTATATCAAATTAACACCTTATTAATTTAGAATAATGAATAGAGGAAAATTCAATTTTATTTATAATAAGTTGAGGTCTTACAACATCCCCTCCTTATAAAATTTCGTCCTTGAAATTGACGTACGTGTTTGGTGCTTCAAACAGGTAATGGTACCTCGCTTGCATTTTCGAATCCAACTCCCAGGTCATTTCCTCAATAGCATGGTTCATCCATAAAACTTTAACTTGTGGTATAATCATGGTGCGTAGGACATGCTCTTTCCTATCCAAGATCTTAACAGGTACCTCCTCGTATGTTAAATCTTCAGCTATCTCGTTTGGTTCTAACTCAATAATGTGGTTTGGGTCTTTCACATATTTACGAAGCATAGATATGTGAAAAACATTATGAACACGAGACATATTTGGAGGTAACGTGAGTCTATAGGCTATATTTCCTATTCGGTCAAGAATTTGAAATGGACCAATAAATCGTGGATTGAGCTTTCTTCTCTTCCCGAATCTTGTAACTCCCTTCCATGGAGCAACACGTAACAATACATGATCCCCAATATTAAATTCCACGTCCTTTCGATGAAGATCAACATAACTCTTTTGTCGATCATGTGAGGTTTGAATACGTTGTCGAATCATTTGGATCTTTTTCTGTAGTCATATGTACCAATTTCGGTCCCAACAAAGTTGCCTCACCCACCTCGTCCCAGCATACTGGAGAACGACACTTTCGTCCATACAACGCCTCAATCGGAGCCATGCCTATACTTGCTTGATAACCGTTGTTGTAGGAGAATTCTATCAATGGTAAATACTTATCCCAACTCCTTTTGAAGTCTAGGACACAAAGTCTTAATAGATCTTCAAGAATTTGAATAGTCCTCTCTGATTGTCCGTCCATTTGAGGATGATATACCGAACTAAATCGTAAATCCGTGCCCATAACTTTCTGCAAGCTAACCCAAAATTGTGAAGTGAATCTTGGGTCACGATCCGAAACTATGGATACTGGCCTGCCATGCAATCTAACAATCTCATTTACGTACATACGAGAAAGACGTTCAAGGAAATAAGTTTCTCGTATAGGTAAAAAATGAGTAGACTTGGTTAATCTATCAACAATAACCCAAATCGCATCTATGCCTTGAGAAACCGTGGGAAGACCTGAAACGAAATCCATGGTAATGTTTTCCCACTTCCATTTTGGAATCTCAAGTGGTTTCAATGGACCCTTAGGCACTTGATGCTCCGCCTTTACACGTTAACAAGTTAAACACCTCGAGATAAACTTCACGATCTCTCTCTTCATATTGTTCCACCAAAATGTATGTCAAAGATCATGATACATTTTGGTACTCCCAGGATGGATTACAAACGGTGTGTTGTGTGCCTCCATCATGATTCTATGTTTCAATTCAGAATCGTTAGGAACGCAAAGTCTGGAGTTAACTCAAAGTATTCCTTCTTCATCAATTCTTGCTTCTAGAATAACACGTTCTTGCACTTTCTTCTTCATACGCATCAGCCCCAGGTCAGTAGCTTGAGCAGCTTTAACTTTGTCGATTAAAGTCGGTTCTACTCATATATTCACCATCATCATGTGGGTCCCTGGAGACTTTAATTCTATCTCCATCTATTGCAAGTCATACAAAATGGGCCTTTGCATTGACAATATCGCACTCGTACCTGCATATGATCTTCTACTCAATGCGTCAGCTAATACGTTCGCTTTTCCAAGATGGTATTGAATAATGTGGTCGTAATCTTTCAACAGTTTAAGCCAACGTCGTTGCCGCATGTTGAGTTCTTTTTGGGTGAAGATATATTTGAGGCTTTTATGGTCCATATAAATCTCCACTTTCTCCCCATACAAGTAGTGTCTCCATATCTTCAACGCGAATACGACTATTGCCAACTCCAAATCATGAGTAGGATAATTTCTCTCATATTCTTTGAGTTGTCGTGAGGCATAGGCTATGACTTTCCCATGTTGCATGAGAACACATCCTAACCCTTTGCCTGAAACATCGCTGTAGATAACAAATGTGACACCCCCAAAATAGGTATACATCACCCATTCTGAGTTGTCAATACATGGTTCAGAAACAACTACAACTTTATTATTACAACATGTAAACTATGAGTTTAAATACAGATGTTGCCATCTAGACAATATCCACATACAAATAAATCCCCATCATAATTATTGATAAATTATTTTACAAAAATGGTGAGGACTACTAAACAACTCTCCCTAGAACCTTCATTCCATACCCCGACTCGTACTCGCTATATTTTCGCCTCCTGAGAAGAAAAATGGAACAAAAAGGAAAAAAGGTGAGCTCAACTAGCCCAGTAAAGGATATTATGACTAAGATAATATACAACAAATTATCGTTAGTCTTCAACAGGGAAAAATCTAATAGAATACAATAGACAACAAGTTTTAAATCAATATTCACAGCGAAAAATATTAATTCATAGAAGAGTTACGTAGAGGATGAAATCTACTAATGTCTATGAATTTAACAGTCCATCAACAGTATTTTTATCCCTTTAAAATCAATCAATGCACATCTTGAATCATATATTCATCCTTGCACTACAGGCCAAGGATATTCATCTGTTGGTCATGTTCATCTAAACACATGTTCATCTTTACACTACGGGCCAAAGATATTCATCAGAAATCGTTCATCTTTGCACTACAGGCCAAAGATATTCAATAGTATCATCATTTAAGACTGAGGATGATGAAAAATATTTTTAAAGAAACGAATCCAGTGAAACAAAATGACAAGGATTAAGGATTAAGGATTCGTACTTTATTTTATCCACGTCCAAAAATACCTCAAAAATCATCATAGTGGTGTAAAATTCAAGAATGATCAAAACATGGATACAATCAAAGCTAGTATCCACAATAGATATTTTAGACGAAAAGGGAAAATTTTTATTTTTCGATGAATAGTGCCGTATTCATGAATAGTATCGTATACGTGAATAGTGCCATATACGTGAATAGTAATTCCGACACCAAAAGTTCCAAATTTGATAAAAACTTAAGATCAATATTTCAGCATAATGATATTGAAGAAATAATATCATTACGAAAAAAAAAAATAATATCCCTTACCTCGGAAAGATAGTACTTCTAACTGGAATACTGGATATAGGTTATAACTTGAACTTTCACCGTATATCAATACTCAAAGTATACTCAAAATACTCACAAGAATACGCTCGATAATATAGAGAGAGAAAACTTCAGTTTCTGGTGTGATTTTCAATTCTAACCTAAGCACCCTATTTATAGGAAAATGCTTAGAACACCAAAGCAGAAAATTTAATAAATTAATAATATATATATATATATATATATATATATATATATATATATATATATCCAATGCATGCATAACTTGCCCCAAACATCAGCCAACTCTTTAGCCCACATCCCAAGACCAACAAAAAAACATTTTTCTAATTTAACATATTTTAAACTTCCAAAAATCAATTATTTCGGAGCTTCGGAACTTCAATAATTCATAATAAATAGCCCTTTTATCAAAAAAAATCGAATCTCACGAAATTTTATAGGAAATTCAATTCTCTACAACTTTACAGAAGAAAGGTTTTCAAAATTCCAAACAAAAATTGACCAAAATCCACAAACGAGCAATTTTACAGGCTATACTCAAATTTCAGTCAAGAAATGGGGTCCACCGACATGTTTAACATGTTTTAAATATTTTTGGTAACAAAAACACTCCTCCTCCACATATACTCATATATCCCACATTCATCTTAAAAATATCATCATTATTATATTATTAAAATATAATAATATATTTAAATGAATTATTTTATCATAAAAAGATAAAATATTAATTTTCAACAATTGTCACATTAAAAAATTTTATCCATCTATATCCACATAAAATCAATATTTTCCTCATCATATGAATCAATAATTAATTATTCACAAATAATATTACAAAATCACAATATTGACAACCAGGCCGTTCCCATGATAGAGGGGGCTTTCCAATAAGGATTTCTCCTTACTGGCGCGCAATTAGGTGACCAAACCTCTCCTTAGAAAGAACTTTCTAGACATTGCCAATAATGTTATCCAATAATATTATTCAGATAATATGAATTATTGCTTCGATAATGAAAAATACTGTGTAATGACAATTATTGAAACAACAACAATATAAAATATCAATGCAGTAATTATTGAATCAATAAAATAAAATACTGAACAGTAATTACTGTAACCATTATTGAGTAGTGTCTTCTTACGTAAGAATCAATAATTGGTGCAATACCGTGTGCTACTGTGTTTTAACCACCTAGTATTTTAACAGTATTAACGGTAACAACTACGCCGTTATTTATAAATAACTTATTTTTGTCGTTTTCTTCATCCAATCGCTTTCCGTTATGGGGCCCACACAAGGCTGCGCCGTCGTACGAATATTCTCCGACAGCAAGAATATTCCACGACCAAATGAATATTTTATAATCACCTGCTTATTTTAAAATATTCGCGTATTTTACCCATAACTATCCACATTAATCAAATCAACCCTTACTATTTAAAATAATAATTAGAGGAAATTAAATTTCATTTATTAATTATTTGGGGTCTTACAACCTCCCCTCCTTATGAAATTTCGTCCTCGAAATTGATGTACGTACCTGGTGTTTCGAATAGGTGAAGATACCTCGCTTTCATTTCCGTTTCCAATTCCCAGGTCATTTCCTCTATAGCATAATTTCTCCACAAAACTTTAACTTGTGGTATAACCTTTGTGCGTAGGACATGCTTCTTCCTATCCAAGATCTTGACAGGTACCTCCTCATACGTTAAATCTTCGGCTATCTCGTCCGGTTCTAACTAAATGACGTGGTTCGGGTCTTTCACATATTTACGAAGCACAGATATATGAAAAACATTATGAACACGAGACATACTTGGAGGTAACGCGAGTCTATAGGCTACATTACCTACTCGATCAAGAATTTGAAATGGACCAATAAATCGTGGATTGAGCTTTCCTCTCTTCCCGAATCTTGTAACTCCCTTCCATGGGACAACACGGAACAATACATGATCCCCTATACTAAATTCCACGTCGTTTCGATGAAGATCCGCATAACTCTTTTGTCGATCTTGTGCCATTTGTATACGTTGTCGAATCATTTGGATCTTTTCGGTAGTCATACGTACCAACTCGGGTCCCAACAATGTTGCTTCACCCACCTCGTCCCAACATACTGGAGAGCGACACTTTCGTCCATACAATGCTTCAAATGGAGCCACACCTATACTTGCCTGATAACTGTTGTTGTAGGAGAATTCCACCAATGGTAAATATTTATCCCAACTGCCCTTGAAGTCTAGGACACAGAGTCTTAATAGATCTTCAAGAGTTTGAATAGTCCTCTCTGATTGTCCGTCCGTTTGAGGATGGTATGCCGAACTGAATCGTAAATCCGTACCCATAGCTTTTTGCAAGCTAACCCAAAATCTTGAAGTGAATCTTGGGTCACGATCCGAAACTATAGATACTGGCATGCCATGCAACCTCACAATCTCATTTACATACATTTGAGCAAGACGTTCAAGGGAATAAGTCTCCCGTATCGGCAAGAAATGAGCAGACTTGGTTAATCTATCAACAATAACCCAAATAGCATTGATGCCTTGAGAAACCGTAGGAAGACCCGTAACAAAATCCATAGTAATATGTTCCCACTTCCATTTCGAAATCTCAAGTGGTTGCAATGGACCCTTTGGCACTTGATGCTCCGCCTTTACATGTTGACAAGTTAAACACGTCGAGATAAACTTTGCAATCTCTCTCTTCATATTGTTCCAACAAAATGTATGTCGAAGATCACGATACATTTTGGTACTTCCAGGATGGATTGCAAATGGTGTATTGTGTGCCTCCATCATGATCTTATACTTTAAATCAGAGTCGTTAGGAATACAAAGTCTGGAGTGGACTCGAAGTATTCCCTCTTCATCGATTCTCGCTTCTGGAATAACACCTTCTTGTACTTTCTTCTTCATATGCATCAACTCCGGATCGGTGGCTTGAGCAACCTTAACTTTTTCTATTAAAGTTGGCTCTATACGTATACTTGACATCATCACACTTGTTCCTGCATATGATCTTCTACTCAACGCGTCAGCTACCACGTTTGCTTTTCCAGGATGGTATTGAATAGTGTGGTCGTAGTCTTTTAATAGCTCGAGCCAACGTCGCTGTCGCATGTTGAGTTCTTTTTGAGTGAAGAAATATTTAAGGCTTTTATGGTCTGAATATATCTCCACTTTCTCCCCATATAGATAGTGCCTCCAGATCTTTAGCGCGAAAACGACTGCTGCCAACTCTAGATCATGAGTAGGATAATTCCTCAAATATTCTTTAAGTTGTCGTGAGGCATAGGCTATGACTTTCCCACGTTGCATGAGAACACATCCTAACCCTTTGCCTGAAGCATCGCTTGTAGATAACAAATCCATCCGTACCAGATGGTATTATTAGAATAGGTGCCGAAATAAGTCTCCTCTTAAGCTCTTGGAAACTCTTCTCGCATTCTTCGCTCCAAATGAATTTTGTATCCTTCCGAGTTAGATGAGTTAACGGAGTAGCGATTCGAGAAAACCCTTCCACGAATCTCCGATAATAACCAGCTAAGCCCAAAAAGCTACGTACTTTAGTGACCGACTTCGGTTGCTCCCAACTTTATATTGCTTCAATCTTCGTCGGGTCAACAGATACTCCATGTTTAGACACCACGTGCCTAAGAAATGCTACTTCCTCAAGCCAAAATTCACATTTCTTCAACTTGGCATAAAGCTTATTTTCACGAAGCCTTTGGAGTACCAGCTTCAAATGGTGCTCATGATCTTCACGGCTTTTGGAATATATGAGGATGTCATCAATAAAGACAACAACGAATTGATCCAAATAATCCTTGAATACTCGGTTCATCATATCCATGAAAGCCGCGGGAGCATTAGTCAATCCGAAAGACATAACTAAGAATTCATAATGTCCATACCGAGTTCTGAAGGCAGTCTTTGGAATATCCTCAGTTCTAATTTTCAGCTGATGATATCCAGAACGAAGATTGATTTTTGAAAAGAATTGTGCTCCTTGTAACTGGTCAAACAAGTCATCAATATGAGGTAGAGGATACCTATTCTTGATGGTAACATGGTTTAATTCCCGATAGTCAATACAAAGTCGCATACTCCCGTCTTTCTTCTTTACGAATAAAACAGGAGCACCCCAAGGAGATGTACTAGGACGAATGAAACCGATGTCTAATAACTCCTGTAGTTGGACTTTTAACTCCTGAAGTTCAATAGGAGCCATTCGATATGGGGTTTTAGAAATGGGCTTTGTACCAGGTTCAAGATCAATAAAAAATTCAACTTCACGTTCTGGGGGTAGACCGGGAAGTTCTTCAGGAAATACGTCAAGAAAGTCAATAACAACAGGAATATTATTCAATTTTGACGTGTCTTTATTTAAATCCATAACATGGGCTAAGAAAGCTTAACATCCGTTTTTCAATAAACGAATAGCTTTATGATTAGATATGACAGTGATTGATTTTAATGGTTTAGTTGCCTGAATTCGAACAACAGGTTGATTAGGAATATGAAAACTAACAACCTTACGAAAACAATCAATTTTGGCATGATGAGTAGTTAACCAATCAATCCCTAAAATCACATCAAAAACAAGTATCTTTAAAGAGATAAGGTCAACAGGTAAGGTGATGGTGCCAACTTGAATCAAACAAGATTTATAAACAGTGGATGTGATGAAAGTTTCTCCTAACAGAGTCTCCACAGATAGGTCAAAGTCTAATTTCTCCGGAGTCAAGTTTAAACGTGGAGCACAAGCAGGAGAGATAAATGAATGGGTTGCACCGGTATCAAGTACGGTATAAACTTTGCAAGAATTTATAAATAGCTTACCCGTGATCACCTCGTTTGGGTTCCTCGTATTTTGACCAGTCACAACAAACTCTCTTCCAGGAACTGTTGACTTTGACTTTTCTGGGACAGCCTTCTGAATCACTGTCCCCGCTGGAATTGGTTTCGCTACCGTACAATCTCGAGCGATATGTCCTTCCTTCCCATAATTATAACATACCTTGAACTGTTGTGGGCAGTTTGGACTGATATGTCCCTCTTTCCCGCATTTATAGCATATGACCGGTGGTCTTTCTCCTCCCTTGGAACCATTTGCTGTTGGCACTGTCATCTTCACATGGTCATTGTTGAATCTTCTCTTCTTGAAATCTCCTCCCGACTCGCTTCTTCTATTTTTATAGCTATGATTACCACCAGAGTGGTTACCATTTTTGTCCGTCTTTTTCTTTCTCCACTGGTTATTGTTGTTTTGCTGACTGCTATCTCCAGTATGATCCTGATTGTGGTACCTCGGTTGACCGTACTCGTTATCTCGCTCCAACAATTGAGCCCTGTTAACAACATCTGAATAGAGAGAAAATTTATGAGAGATGAGATATTGTCGTATGCCGGGTTTCAAACCTCTCATAAACATCCGCGTCATACGTTCCTCATTCTCCACCAAATGAGGTGCAAACCTGGATAACTCTGCAAACTTTGCCTCGTACTGAGATACCGTCATGTTATTTTGTTCTAATCTGATGAACTCCACTTCTTTCATATGATGAACACTTTCAGGAATGTATTTGTCATTAAATAGTTTCTGAAACGTCTCCCAAGACATGCTGAGTGCGGCTGGATGGGTACGCTTCACAGACTCCCACCAGTAGTCTGCCTCGCCACGGAACATAAAGGTGGCGAATGGAACCTTCTGTTCCTCCGTGCATCCCAAGACATCGAATATCTTGGTAATTTGTTTGACCCATGTCTCCGCCATGATCGGATCTGGCTTTCCCTTAAATTCTGGTGGTCCCAACTCTTTGAACTGCTTGGCTGTGACAACCCGTGAATTGTTATCATTTCCTCCTGTATTTTGAACACGAGTCTCCCTCGTCTGATTTTGCATGAACTGCAAAAAGCTTCTAAACATTGCGTCGTTAATTAAGCAAATTCTCCTCGTTGGTAAGTACAGGCATCTCCACGGTCTCATTAACTCCACTGTTAACATTCTCGGTTGCCATTCTTAAATACTGCCATAAAACAAGGGTTAATTAAGCAAATCAATATATCACATAATATCCCTATATACTGACAAACTAAAAAATAAACTTAGGTAGGACACACTAGCGAAGGATTTACTCGTCTCTCCCCTCCTAGTTCTATTCCCCGATCTCCGCCAGAGATCATATCCCTAAGCTCTGATACCAACTGTGACACCCCCAAAATAGGTATACATCACCCATTCTGAGTTGTCAATAAATGGTTCAGAAACAACTACAACTTTATTATTACAACATGTAAACTATGAGTTTAAATACAGATGTTGCCATCTAGACAATATCCACATACAAATAAATCCACATCATAATTATTGATACATTATTTTACAAAAATGGTGAGGACTACTAAACAACTCTCCCTAGAACCTTCATTCCATACCCCGACTCGTACTCGCTATATTTTCGCCTCCTGAGAAGAAAAATGGAACAAAAAGGAAAAAGGGTGAGCTCAACTAGCCCAGTAAAGGATATTATGACTAAGATATTATACAAAAAATTATCATTAGTCTTCAACAGGGAAAAATCTAATAGAATACAATAGACAACAAGTTTTAAATCAATATTCGCAGCGGAAAATATTAATTCATAGAAGAGTTACGTAGAGGATGAAATCTACTAATGTCTATGAATTTAACAGTCCATCAACAATATTTTTATCCCTGTAACATCAATCAATGCACATCTTGAATCATATATTCATCCTTGCACTACAGGACAATGATATTCATCTGTTGGTCATGTTCATCTAAACACCTGTTCATCTTTGCACTACGGGCCAAAGATATTCATCAGAAATCGTTCATCTTTGCACTACAGGCCAAAGATATTCAATAGTATCATCATTTAAGAATGAGGATGATGAAAAATATTTTTAAAGAAACGAATCAAGTGAAACAAAATGACAAGGATTAAGGATTAAGGATTCGTACTTTATTTTATCCACGTCCAAAAATACCTCAAAAATCATCATAGTGGTGTAAAATTCAAGAATGATCAAAACATGGATACAATCAAAGCTAGTATCCACAATAGATATTTTAGACGAAAAGGGAAAATTTTTATTTTTCGATGAATAGTGCCGTATTCGTGAATAGTATCGTATACGTGAATAATGTCGTATACTGTGAATAGTAATTCCGACACCAAAAGTTCCAAATTTGATAAAAACTTAAGATCAATATTTCAGCATAATGATATTGAAGAAATAATAACATTACGGGAAAAAAAAAATATCCCTTACCTCGGAAAGATAGTACTTCTAACTGGAATACTGGATATAGGTTATAACTTGAACTTTCACCGTATAGCAATACTCAAAGTATACTCAAAATACTCATAATAATACGCTCGATAATATAGAGAGAGAAAACTTCAGTTTCTGGTGTGATTTTCAATTCTAACCTAAGCACCCTATTTATAGGAAAATGCTTAGAACACCAAAGCAGAAAATTTAATAAATTAATAATATATATATATATATATATATATATATATTTTTTTTTTCCAATGCACGCATAACTTGCCCCAAACATCAGCCAACTCTTTAGCCCACATCCCAAGACGAACAAAAAAAACATTTTTCTAATTTAACATATTTTAAACTTCCAAAAATCAATTATTTCGGAGCTTCAGAACTTCAATAATTCATAATAAATAGCCCTTTTGTCAAAAAAAAATTGAATCTCGCGAGTTTTTATAGGAAATTCAATTCTCTACAACTTTGCATAAGAAAGTTTTTCAAAATTCCAAACAGAAATTGACCAAAATCCACAAACGAGCGATTTTACAGGCTATAATCAAATTTCAGTCAAGAAATGAGGTCCACCGACAGGTTTAACATGTTTTAAATATTTTTGGTAACAAAAATACTCCTCCACATATACTCATATATCTCACATTCATCGTAAACATATCATCATTATTATATTATTAAAATATAATAATATATTTAAAGGAATTATTTTATCATTAAAAGATAAAATATTAATTTTTAACAATTGTCACATTAAAAAATTTTCTCCATCTATATCCACATAAAATCAATATTTTCCTCATCATATGAATCAATAATTAATTATTCACAAATAATATTACAGAATCACAATATTGACAACCAGGCCGTTCCCAGGATAGAGGGGGCTTTCCAATAAGGATTTCTCCTTACTGACGCGCAATTAGGTGACCAAACCTCTCCTTAGACAGAACTTTCTAGACATTGCCGATAATGTTATCCAATAATATTATTCAGATAATATGAATTATTGCTTCGATAATGAAAAATATTGTGTAATGACAATTATTGAAACAACAACAATATAAATATCAATGCAGTAATTATTGAAATAATAAAATAAAATATTGAACAGTAATTACTGTAATCATTATTGAGTAGTGTCTTCTTACGTAAGAATCAATAATTGGTGCAATACCGTGTGCTACTGTGTTTTAACCACCGAGTATTTTAACAGTATTAACGATAACAACTACGCTATTATTTATAAACAACTTATTTTTGTCGTTTTCTTTATCCAATCGCTTTCCGTTATGGGGCCCACACAAGGTTGCGTCGTCGTACGAATATTCCCCGACAGCAAGAATATTCCACGACCAAATGAATATTTTACAATCACCTACTTATTTTGAAATATTCACGTATTTTACCCATAAATATCCACATTAATCAAATCAACCCTTACTATTCAAAATAATAATTAGAGGAAATTAAATTTTATTTATTAATTATTTGGGGTCTTACAACAAATCCATCCAAACCAGATGGTATTACCAGAACAGGTGCCGAAATGAGTCTCCTCTTGAGCTCTTGGAAACTCTTCTCGCATTTCTTGCTCCATACAAATTTTGTATCTTTTTGAGTTAGCTGAGTTAACGGAGTAGCGATTCGAGAAAATCCTTCCACGAATCTCAGATAATAACCAGCTAAGCCCAGAAAGCTACGCACTTCGGTCACCGACTTCAGTTGCTCCCAACTTTGTATTGCTTCAATCTTCGTCGGGTCAATAGATACTCCTTGTTTTGTTACCACGTTCCCAAGGAATGCTACTTCCTCAAGCCAGAACTCACATTTCTTCAGCTTGGCATATAGTTTGTTTTCACGAAGCCTTTCAAGTATCAGCTTCAAATGGTGCTCGTGGTCTTCACGACTTTTGGAATAGATGAGGATGTCATTAATAAAGACAACAATGAACTGATCCAAATATTCCTTGAATACTCGGTTCATCATATCCATGAAAGCAGCAGGAGCATTAGTCAATCCAAAAGACATGACTAAGAATTCATAATGCCCGTACCGAGTTCTGAAGGCAGTCTTTGGAATATCCTCAGTTTTAATCTTCAGCTGATGATATCCAGAACGAAGATCGATCTTTGAAAAGAATTTTGCTCCTTGCAACTGGTCAAAAAGGTCATCAATGCGAGGTAGCGGATACCTATTCTTGATGGTGACATGGTTCAATTCTCGGTAGTCAATACAAAGTTGCATACTCCCGTCTTTCTTCTTTACGAATAAAACAGGAGCACCCCAAGGGGATGTACTAAGACGAATGAAACCGATGTCTAACAATTCCTGTAGTTGGACTTTTAACTCCTGAAGTTCAATAGGAGCCATTCGATATGGGTTTTTAGAAATGGGTTTTGTACCCGGTTCAAGGTCAATAAAGAATTCAACTTCACGTTCTGGAGGTAGACCAGGAAGTTCTTCTGGAAATACATCAGGAAATTTACTAACAATAGAAATTTTATTCAAATCTGACGTGTCTTTATTCAAATCCATAATATGGGCTAAGAAAGCTTGACATCCGTTTTTCAATAAACGAATAGCTTTATGGTGGGATATGACAGTGATTGATTTTAGTGGTTTAGTTGTTTGAATTCGCATAACAGGTTGGTTAGCAATATAAAAACTAACAACCTTACGAAAGCAATCAATTTTGGCATGATGAGTTGTCAACCAATCAATCCCTAAAATCACATCAAAAGCAAGTATCTTTAAAGAAATAAGATCAACAAGTAATGTGATGGTGCCAACTTTGATCAAACAAGATTTATAAATAGTGCATTTAATGAAAGTTTCTCCTAACGGAGTCTCCACAGATAGGTCAACGTTGAGTACAAGCAGAAGAGATAAATGAATGGGTAGAACCAGTATCTAGTAAGGTATAAACTTTGCAAGAATTTATGACTAGCTTACCCGTGATCACCTCATTTGGGTTCCTCTTATTTTGGCCAGTCACGACAAATGCTCTTCCAAGAACCGTTAACTTTGACTTTTCCAGGACAACCTTTTGAGTCACCATCCCCGCTGAACTTGGTTTCACTATAGTACAATCTCGAGCAATATGTCATTCATTTCCATAATTATAGCATACCTTGAATTATTGTGGGCATTTTGGGCTGATATATCCCTTTTTCCCGCATTTATAGCATACGATCGGTGATCGTTCTCCTCCCTTAAAAACAGTTGCTGCTGGTGCTAACGTCTTCACATTGTCGTTGTTGTACCTTCTCTTTTTAAAATCTCCTCCCGACTCGCTTCTTCTATTATAATGGCCACGATTTCCACTAGAGTGATTACCGCTTTTGTCTGTATTCCTTCCTCCCCGCTGGTTATCATTGCTCTGATGACTTCTGTCACCGGTCTGACCCTGGTTGTTGTCCCTCGGTTGAACGTACTCGTTATCTCTCTCTAATAATTGAGCCCTGTTGACAACATCTGAATACAGAGAAAATTTATGAGAAATGAGATATTGACGTATATCAGGTTTCAGACCTCTCAGAAACATCTGCGTCATACGTTCCTTATTCTCCACCAAATGAGGTGCAAACCTGGATAACTTTACGAACTTCGCCTCGTACTGGGACACCGTCATGTTATTTTGTTCCAGTCTAATAAACTCCACTTCTTTCATATGACGAATACTTTCAGGAAAGTACTTGTCATTGAACAGTTTCAGAAATGTCTCCCAAGACATGCTGAGTGCAGCTGGATGGGTACGTTTCACAGATTCCCACTAGTAATCTGCCTCATTACGGAACATAAAAGTGACGAATGGAACCTTCTGTTCCTCCGTGCATCCCAAGACATCGAGTATCTTGGTAAATTGCTTGACCCACATCTCCGCCTTAATCGGATCCGGCTATCCCCAGAATTCTGGTGGTCCCAACTCTTTGAACTGCTTGGCCGTGACAAACCGCGCGTTGTTATCATTTCCACCCGTATTTTGCACACGAGTCTCAACACATTTTCATCTGTGCACTACGGGCCAAAGATATTCGTCTGTTAATCATTCATCTTTGCACTACAGGCCAAAGATATTCAGTAATATCATCATTTAAGACTGAGGATGATGAAAAATATTTTAAAGAAAACGAATCAAGTGAGACAGAAGGACAAATATTAGGGATTCATATAACAGTTTATCCAAGATCAATAATACTTCATAATACCCAATTGTGAATCAAAATTTTAAAAAAATAAAGATCAAAACATGGATACAATCAAAGATAGTAACCGTAATAGATATCTTGGACAAAAAGGAAAAATTTATTTTTCGGTGAATAGTGCCGTATTCGTGAATAGTCCGTATACATGAATAGTAACTCCGACACAAAAAGGTAGAAATTCCACAATAAAATCCATTCTAATATTTCGGTATAATGATATTGAAAGAATAACATCATTACGAAAAATATAACATCCCTTACCTCAAAATGATAGCACTTCTGTTCGAAATATCGGATATAAAGCCGAAGGAAACTTGCACTGAATAGCAATTATCAAAGTATCTAAATACTCACTAAAATACGTTCGCCAATATAGAGAGAAAGAAAACTTGTTTCTAGTGTGATTTTCAATTCTAACCTAAGCGCCTATTTATAGGAAAATGCTAGAACACCATATGAGACTAAAATAATAAAATAATATTATTTTTTTAAAATCTCTATGCATGCTTCAATTGAATTGATGAGCAGCCATTTTGGAAGAAAAATAGCAGCCCACATGCATTCAACACCAACCAAAAGTGGCTCCTACCCAATTAAAAATTCATTTTATTTTCTAAAACTTCAATAATTTATAGAAAATAGCATGTTTATTCAGAAAAACTAAGAATTTTATTTCCATTCCACATGAAATCGAATTCTCTACAACTTTGTAGCTTTAAGTTTTTCCAAATTCCAGACAGAAAATATCTGAAATCCACAAACAGATGATTTTTAACACTTCTTAAAATTCATAACAAATCATACGCTAATTTTTAACAATTCAAAATTTGTGGATATATACTCAACTTATATATGTATAACATATCCAAAAATCACAAGGATCCAACGGTCGGATTAAAATTATAACTCACGTAATAGAGCTTTAAGAACACTAAGTTGATCTTTTAATACCTCCAATCCGATAAAATACTGATAAAACACCTCAACATTAATTTTTTTTCATTTAGAACCACATAAATAAATCCATCATTTATATCCGCGTCAAATAAATATTTTTTTATCATATAAATCAATAATTAATTATTCAGAAATAATATTACGGAATCACAATTATGACAACCAGGCCGTTCCCAAGAAGGAGGGGACTTTTCAATAAGGATTTCTTCTTACTGGCGCACAATTAGGTGACCAAACCTCTCCTTGAAAGAACTTTCTAGACATTTTCGATAATACTATCTAATAATATTATTCAAATAATATGAATTATTGATCTGATAATGGGAAATACTGTGCAATGACAATTATTGAAACAACAATAATATAAACTATCAACGCAGCAATTATTGAATCAATAAAATAAAATATTGAACAGTAACTACTGTAACAATAATTGAGTAGTGCCTTCTTACGTAAGAATCAATAATTCCAAAAATACTGTGCAATACCTTGTGCTACTGTGCAACCACGCGTATTACTGTATTTTAACCACCAGGTATTCCAACGGTGTTAACGGTAACAATTACACCATTATTTATAAAAACTCATACTTTGTCGTTTTCCTTCATCCAACCGTTTTCCATTATGGGGTCCACAAATAGTTGCGCTGTCGTACGAATATTCCCCGACAACAAGAATATTCCACGACCAAACGAATATTCCCCGACAGAAATGAATATTTTATAAAATTTGCACATTTCACCCATAACCAAAGCATTATATCAAATTAATACCTTATTAATTTAGAATAATGAATAGAGGAAAATTCAATTTTATTTATAATAAGTTGGTGTCTTACAGTTCTGGTCTTAACGTTTTCGACAATCCTTTCCCCTATGTTCGGGCTTGTCACAGATGTAGCATTTGCCTTGGAACTTCTTGTTTGTTCCTTGTTGATGCCCATTGCCAAAGAACTTTCTCTTTTTGGACTAATGACCTTGTTCCACTACATTGGCTTTATATTCCACAAAGGTCCTTCCTGTTTTCTTTTCAAAGGCATGGTTGTCCTCTTCTATCCTTAATCTTACGATTAAGAATTCAAGTTTCATCTCTTTGCGTTTATGCTTGAGATAATTTTTAAAATCTTTCCACATTAGTGGTAGTTTTTCAATAATAGCAGCAACTTAGAAAGATTCACTTTAGGACATACCTTCTGCATGTATTTCATGCAGGATTACTTGTAATTCTTGGACTTGGTTGATGAATGCCTTGGAATCCACCATCTTATAGTCCAAAAACCTGCCAACTACGAATTTCTTCATGCCATCATCTTCTGTTTTATATTTTTTATCCAAGAAATCCCATACTTTTCTTGCGGTTTTGAGAGAACTATACATATTATATAATGTGTTATCCGATCCATTAAGGATATAATTTCGGCACAAAAAATCTGCATGTTTCCATGCATCTATTACGGCAACAACTTGCCTGTCTGCTTCATCTTCTTTGAGCACAGGGGGTTCTTCGCAAAGAAACTTCGCTAGGTTCAAAGTAGTAAGATAAAACAACATCTTTTGTTGTTATCTTTTAAATTCTGTTCCATTGAACTTTTTTGGTTTTTCACCATGATTCATTGGAACATTTGGAATAGAAGGTGTAGAAAAAGAACCAATTATAGTAACAAAATTGCTATCCATATTTCTTCAATATATATATATATATATATAAAATAATTGTCTTAAGATTGTTAGTAACCTTAAAGGAAATTATGTATATTTATATTAACTTATCTCGCAGTAAATGATTTGGCAAGGCTAGTACTTGGTACTATGTCCTTAATACAATAATGCCTTCCGTGTGGTGCTTAGAGTTGATAGCACTTGTCTCCCATGATACAATGACACTGTATACTTTTGTAGTACTACAAAAAGTATACTCTACGAACCAAAAGAAATGCTCTACCTCTCTCTCAAATTTATTAAGAAAATTGATGAATAAATTATATACTAGAATGCTCTATTATACTAGAATGCTTGAGAAATGGATGATCTTGAAGGCTGCCCCCTCCTATCTATTTATAGGAGGGGTCGGTGACCTTTCGGATGGGCACATCACCCCTGAAAAGGCATGGGGTACTTCTGAAGAGGTATTATTTGTATCTCTTAGTCAAAACGACGTAGTTTGACCATTTGCAAAATAGGCGCATCTATTCGATCCCTTAAAACGACGTAGTTTAAGCACTAGCAGAACCAAAACTACGTAGTTTTAGGTGTAGAAGAAAAGGCGCGACAAAAACTACATAGTTTTGGCGTCGCCCGTTCAACCTTACAAATACCGCTTCCTCAAAACGACACAGTTTTGATAATATATTCCCTTCGTTCTAAATTAATTGTTCAGTTTTGATTTTTTAAAGTTAAATTGACCATTTTTAAAACCAATCTTTTAACTATTTTTGCTAAAATATAGGTGAAGAGATTATAACCAAAAGAAAGTATACAATTTATTATTAATCCTAATTTATATAATTTTAGAAATATATTTATATATGCTTAATTATTAATTCTAAAAATAGTCAATTTGACTTAAAAAGTTAAAACTTAGCAATTAATTTGGGACGGAGGGAGTAATAAATACAGCTTCTCAAAACGACACAGTTTTGATAATAAAATTAAATAAATAAAATTTAAATAAATTTTAATTAAAAAATTTAAATAAATTTTATCAAAAAAATTACATACAAAAACAAGACCCACAACCCACGTGCCTCGTGCCACAAAAGTGGGATGCCCCTTGGGGCCCAAACCCAAGGGCACTTTCCTTGTATATAAACATATAAAATATTTAATTCCTAACCTATGTGGGACTTGGTTTTTCCCACATGCATTTATTATCTTTTATCATTTTCAAGTGTGATCTTTGAGAGTTAATATCTCATTTATTACTCCATGAATTTGAGCTTCCAAATTCTTAATTTAATCTATTCATGGAGTAGAACACATTAATATATGGAATTATTAAAATTAATTAATGACACCCACATTAATTTAGGCTCAAATTTCAATAGTCTCAACACTCTGGAAAGCTTTTTCCGAGAGCTACGCAATGGCATCAAGTTTGAGCATTTCTGGATCCGAGAAGATGAGGCGAAAGGCTGAAAGGTATCTTTTGGAATCTGCAGGACAGTCAACTAGGTTGCATTGGGCAGTCTGCAGCTCGGGGATCGCTACGGTGACTTCTTATGTCGTCCTCAACTTCGTGATCCTGACTTGAATATGTTGTTGTCGGGGCAAAATTACGCTTTTACCCTCCCGTCGGGTTGTTATCGGGTAAAGTTATGCTTTTGACCTCCTGTAGGTTTAGTAAATGAAAACGAATTTTTTGGTGTCTGCTTACGTAATCCAAACTTCTCATTCGTTTGCAGCTTGGTAAAGTAATGATCAAACAACTGACGAGGGAAGAGATCAAAAAACATGTATAAGCAAAAATAGAAACTACACAAGTGACAAGACGTATTAAAACACCAATTACAGTAGCAACCAGGCGTATTGGTGGGGAAGAGATCGGGGGAGGAGTTCTTTTTGTTAGAGAATAATAACCCGGCTAAAAACAATAACAAAGAGAAATCGAAAGAAAATCAATTACACAAGACAAAACATTTACAAAATTTACGTAATTCATCCAAAGGTTAGGCTAGTCCACAGTCGATGGCTGATTAGTTTCACTATTTGTAAAATTTTCCTATATCATACAGTACAACGCATGATTCCGTCCTTATATAATCCAATATTAAGAACTTTAATTCAACCTTAAAGTATGAAACTACCCCTTAAAATTAGCGTCGGTGGGCGCTGTCAGTAGACCCGTCAAATTATTCGTAGCGTCAAACAAACGAAATTACGCTTGTGAGGGCTCTAGACCTACTGGCCCTCTGCTCCAGTAATAGACCCCCAAGTGTTATCATTCTCAAAAGAGAGGATTCATTCATCAATTTTTGAAGTTTTCGTTAATTATAAGGATTTGGTAGGGAGAGAGAACTATCTTGGGAGGGTTGTATTCAAAACTTTGGTACCTTCGGGTTAATGTAATCGAAGCTCAAGACATAATCCCATGTGACAAAACACGCCTCCCAAGATTTTGTGAAAGTGATCCAGGTGGGAAATCAAGTGCTGAAAACCAAGATAATGAAGCCAAGCACAGACATCCAATTGGGATACATTGGCGGCCCATCGCCTTGGATCGCTCAACAGATTCCCAAGTTTGGCAATCATTTGGGTTGATTATTCTTACAATTTGGTACCGTGACCAAGCCTGATTTTGCAAAGGTCATCCCACTTTTAATTTGTGTAATTGCCTATCCTTGTTCATGATAAAATTACATTTTTATCCTTCAAAAATGATGCCAGACCTGGAGCAAATCTTAATTCAGAAAAAGTTCAAAAACAAACAAGTACAATTCGGAAGGTTCTTTCTGAGCTCTACGTCGTGGTAAAAGGGATACCATGTTTGAAGACCTTTTTCTGAGCTGTTTTTATTTTATGCACCTTTATTTTGGGCTTTCAATTTTTTAACAAATTATATTTGAAGCCTGAATTTTTGGGTGTCTACATATTAATTATATTTGAAGACTCGTGTATATTTTATTTGTGTACAGTCTACCAAAATTACGTTATTTTGACAATTTTTTTTTTTTTTTAAAAAAACAGCTTCTCTCCTCCCAAATTAGAAATTAAAAACACAGTATCATTATTGTTTTCCAACTTCAATATAACTCAACAAACAAATGAATGCAACTCAGTAAACAACTGTATGCAACATATCTGAACTTATGAAAAGCATAAGAAATAAATCATGCGATGGGTACAGATCATGCATTAAGTCCTTACATTTATTCAGATCATAGCCAATTCAGCACAAATGGAAGCCTGCTGGTTGATTCTAATCAGGTGTAACTCACCCTACAGCAAACATTCCTTTTTACAAAGAAGCGAAATCCATTTCAAAACTTAGCAATAGTGGAAGAATTAAGGTTGTTATATCCAAATCCATTATTTATTATACTTTTATATATACTAGACGGTTTCCTACACTTAATACAATCAACTAAATCAAACATTAACTTAAGGCTAATGATATCTCCTAACCTTTTTGTACTCAATTCAGCCGACTAGATTTATGCCGACTCGACGTACGTATAAAGAATTACATATCAGAGGTGACATTGTTAAAACACAGCTTTAACACTAGACATCATATGCATTGGAAGCCATCAAGTAAATGTCTCAATTTACTGAGAGCAAAAGCTACCTCGCCGAATACACTAATATAAGGGATCCATTCGGACTCCTCACTTCAAAAGCACATTGTACGGATCAACCTTCAAAAACTCCTTAAGCATAAGCTCCCATTGTTCTGCCGATGAAATATTAATCAGTGAAAACAATTTAGGCATACGCAATGGGCCAGTGGCGAAGCCAGAAAATAATTTCAGTGTGGTAAAATTACTAAATTACACCCACAAAAAATCTATTACATCATATATATATAAATATATAAAAAAAATTCAGTTGGGTCAATTGACCCCACACTCATACATGTAGTTTCGCCCCTGGGCATACGTAGTTTTAAATTTCTTTCAATAAATTTTATTGACAGAAAAAGAGTCGCTTTGTCTAGATATTGAAATTAACCGGTTAAAATGATTTTTATCTTTGAAGGAAACTCTTTTAAAATACCATAGGAAGGAAGTAAATTATTGAGGAGCATATACATATAATTATAAATGTTTGTGGAAGAAAGAAAGAGCATTTGGGTGTCGTACCTTGATGATCTCGTTGGACTTTTCCTTTTCGGAATGCAAGAGATTTTGTACCCTTGAGATTAGTGTCTTGTTTTGATCTGGCCGAAATTCAGAATAGGAGATTTTGCCCTTAGATATAATACCCAAATTGGGACAGTATCTAATAATCAGCTCCTGTGGATACATGAGATCTTCTGGAAATCTAGCCATGCTCAAACAGTTGTGAATTGCAAGCTTCTTTAGAACACCAGAATGAGAAAGCCAATTGGGAAAAGCCTGTAATTTCGGTAGCCCTTCAATGAATACAACTTTGAGGTCACAAGATTGCCAACTGGTAGATCTAAATAGTCTTCTGGCAAATCTAGCAATTTACAATTGGCAATCTTCAGAGTCTCTAGTTTGGATAGGTATCTTAAACTGTCTGGTAAAAATTTCAAATTTAGACATCTCTCAATGACTAGGATTCGGAGGTTAGCGAGGTTGCGTTGCATCCCTCCATCCCTTTCATAAGCATAGTCAAAGAGATATTCTAGATAATCGCAACGCAGTATGATGAGCGTTCGGAGGTTAATCAAACTTCCTATTCCTTCTCCAGGAAAACATTTCTCGTTTGTTTGTACTTTCAAGTATCTAAGATTGATCAGGCGTCCGAAATTTTCAGGCAAATTCTCAAATCCTTGATGACTATTCCTCATTCGAAGATACTGTAAATTCTGCAGTTTGCATAGAGTATTAGGGAGAAACACCATGCCAATGTACAAGTCTAGGTATCTCAAATACTTCAAATGGCCAATGGAATCTGGCAACACCTCAAAACTTGACATTTTCAAATCAAGCACCCGCAACAACTTAAATTGTGTAATACATGTATTCACAAAATATTGGCTGGTGGCAGTGAGAGAGCCACAACCCACTCGAATCGTTGTCAAATTAGTCGCGTTAAGAAGAGAGTTGTGAAACTCTTCCATGCTCAACAAGTTTTTGTTGTAAAACGATAGGTGCTTAACTTTATTATCAACAAATACATCATCCAGGCTATCACGACTTAACCTTGCATAATCATTTTTCGTGAGTGATATTGAAAGATCATGAAGAAGGTCGTGCATTTTAAAACTTTCTTCAAACTCATAATCGGATTTCTTGAAGTCTTGGAAAAACGATCTTGACAATAACTGAGTGACATACTTTTTGCCTCTCTCTTCCAACTCTAGGGTTTGATCACTTGAATCAAGGAGCCCCAGTGCCATCCACAGATAGACCATAGATATGTCATCAAATTCATGGCCTTTCTCAAACATGGAACAAATAACAAAACATCGTCTCAAGTAAAAAGGTAGATAATTATAACTCAATTTCAATGCGGGCAAAATGTCACTCTCTCCTTGTTCTAAGTTCCATAACTCACTATCTCTCACACTGAGCCATTCGCTAACACCAGTCTTCATATACAGAAGGCTTCCTAAAGTTCTTACCGCTAAGGGTACCCCTCCGCACTTTTTTGCTATATCCTTCCCAATTTCGTCGAGGTGTGAATATTTATTCTCTCTCCCTACCCCAAATGCCCACCTCCTAAGCAAATAAAAGGAATCCTTTTGTGAAAGACTCGGTAACATGTGTGTGTAAGTTGGATCTGTGATTGAAGCAACTAACGGACTTCTCGTAGTTACAACAATTTTGCATCCCTTGACACCACAATTCAGAATCTCTATCAAATTTCTCAATCTGATAAGATCCTCATTCCACACATCATCCAAAACAATTAAATATTTTTTACCACCCAATGTTTGATGTAAAAGTTCTATCAAATTTTGCAGACTTACAATATCATCGCAATTTAACATATTTCGAATTATCTTTTTCACCTCAAAGTCCTCCAGCACACATACCCATCTTCTCAAGTCAAAATGTTTAATCACCCTCACATAATTATACACACATTTCGCAAGCTCAGTCTTTCCAAGCCCACCGATTCCAATTATAGGGATGACACAAACACACTTATCATTATCTGGTTGGATTAAGTGATTAACAATCACTTCTTTATCAGCATATCTGCCATAACATTGGAAGCATCAACATAGGAATGAGTTTCTCTCCATACCTCAACCTTTCGATCTAAATTCTGTTGTGAAATATGATATTTCTGTTTATCATCAGCAACATCAACTAGATCCTGTCTTATTTTTATTATTTTATAGCCCATCTTGACATGAAACAAAAGTGGATTTGACGATGAAAAGAAGATACTTACTTTTTCCATTACATGAGTATTCCTTTGCATCAGTTGCTGCTGTGAAGCAAGATCTGTTTGATACTCATCGAGCACATCTTGGGCAGAAGAATAAACGTCTTTAAGCCCTTCCAACCATATGCCTAATTCACGGTTTGTTTCTTGGTGGCGTTCGGCATCCAACATAACAACTTCAACTGTGGCTAAAGTTTGAGAGAGCTTGTCTCTTTCGCTTTTGGCCCCCCATGCTAATCCAAAACAAGAGCCAAACAAAGAGCCAAGCTTTACACCAACGCTTTTAGCAATGCCACAAAAAATTGCTTCTGCCATTGTTTTACAAACAGCTATCAAAAAAATGAAAGTAGAGTAGTGGATTCCACATTGGTTAGAGGACAATATATGTATATAGACAAATACTCCTCCTAAGGATTGAAATGTATCTTAAAATTAAATTATAATAGTATACGTTCGGGGAAAAAAACTCAAATAATTATATTTATATTCTAATAACAGTCAAAAACTAAATTATGAGTTGATCAACATAACGAGTTTTTTTTCTTTTTTTTAGAATATATTCTATTACAATTCAAATTTAGGGATACATTTCATCCTCGAGGTTTAGGAAGGAACTTATGGGCTGTTTGAATAGTACTAAAAGAGTCTGAATGAGCTAAAATATGAATGAATAAGTTATTAAGACTGTTTGTTTACCAATTTTAAAATTTGAATAGCTGAATAGCATTGAGCAATTCTTTTAAAAAAATTTGGTTGAATCGGCTGATTAGATCTTAAAAATAATTTTTACCCAAATACCCATCGCTTCTCTCTTCTTCGTGGCTTCAATTGTTTGGTTCTCCGGTTATCCATCGTGCTCTCTCTTCTTCATTTACCTCCACCGCAACTTCGTTTCGTATTCATCTCCATATCCTTCCATAATTTTTTCTTTGATTTGGCGGATCTGATTTTGTTTTTGATTTAATCATTCGAAATCAGGGCTACTAGCACTACTAAAAAAATGGACAATATTTGTGATAGCCAAAATCCATCACAAAAAGTAGAAAAACCATCATGAAAGGTTTACGTGATGGCTCTAAGCATCACAATGGCCGTCTTGTAAACACCCATCATGAAAGGTTTTACGTGATGATTTTAGCAATCACGCAAACGCTTACTGCTTTTGTGATGATTAATATAATCACATAAACACGTAATCTATTGTGATTGTCAAAGTCATCACAAAAAAATAAGAGTAGAGATCAAAGGTAAGAATGTGAATCTCTATTTACGTATAATTTATTTTACTATTATTAATTGTATGCAATGATACTTGTAGGATTCGAACCCTCCCCCCATTTGCAAACTAAATAACGAGTATTGCCACTACACCAAAGCCCAAATCATGATTATAATTTTAAAACAAAAAATATAAGGAAACATATGTGAGTTGACTTAGTAACCAAAATTACTTCCACATAAGATTTGGTGATTGCAATGACAGTCACAAATACTCTATAATGATGGTAAAATTAGTCATCACTGAAAGCCATCATATATTTTATATGATAAAAAGGTTCCTGTCAATAAACAGTAACCCCCCCCCCCCCCCAAAAAAAAAAACAAAAAAAAGAAATAGGTAGGGAAGAATTGAACCTTAAAGCCCTAATAATAACAAGAAGATGTCTGTGTTTTCTCTCCACAACATCATTTTGTTGTGGAGATTTTAACACAACTAGTTTGATGAATTATCCCTAATTATGCCAAGAAAGAAGTAAAATCTTTATTCAGTAACTCGTTACATTGATAGATCTTAAAATTTTAATTAATTGACAATCAAAATGATCAATTTTTTGATCTGGACATAAATTTTTTAATGAGTTCATGTACATCTAGAGAAACCATCAACAAGAGTCAAAAAATGATTGCCTTTGCCATGAGTACATTGTTTAGAAGGTCCCCATATGTCACAATGAAGAAATTCAAATTAGTACTACTATGAGTTTCACTTAGCTGAAAAGGAAATCTTGTTTGTTTAGCTAGAATCCATGATCATATATCAATATCAAGAGGTAACTGTCTTTGGGTGTGTGTGAGATCAACAAAAACAATACACTAGCTTAAAAATGACTTCTTGGACCAATTTCATGCGTTGTTTGTATCTCTAATGTTTGCCTCTAGATATGTTACAAATGTCCACATTTCGTCGACTTGTCCTATTGTAGAACTTTTTTTCAATCAATTTTGAGGGTTCTTTCAAATTTTTCTTCAATTCATCTTACCAATGAGGTATTATATGTAATGTCGGTTGCTTGAAGTTTGTTTGGGATTATTCTCCTCGGTATTCTTGGTGTTCCAAATATTCCATTTTTGATTTTATGAAATCCTGTAAAAGTTGTTTAGCTAACACTATGTTTTTTATCCATGTTGTCACAATGGATAATATAGTTACTTCTTATATCTGTACATTTTAGTTTGCGTGTTGTTAGGTAAAATCTAATTACGCACAACACGCAAGTATACATGGTTAACAAGTAATAAAGTGAAAGTAAAGTATCGTTCTCACGAGTAATTATTAATACAAATTACCAAATACTAACTCTAAACTAAATTAATTTTATTTAAACAATTAATTTGATGTTATAAATTAAATTATTTAATTAAACTAATTCTAATTATCACTAGTTAAAAATCAGATTATGGAGATTTAAGATCACAACTTCACTTATTGCTTCACTTAAATTAATACACTTCTTATCAGTTAAGCTCACTATTATGAATTGTTAATCAAGAATACATAAATAAATATGATCATCTCTCAATGCATCATACTCAAATCATTTTAAATCCACAGATGATAAAATTAAGAAGAACACTCTAATTAACTAATTCACTATATGTCTATGTGAATTACAATTAAAGAAGATTTAAAAGCACAAGTTCTCTATCAGATTACACGCGATATATATATATATATATATATATATATATATATATATATATATATATATCCCAGACATAAATTATGAATTCTAATGCCATGTAGAAAACACAATCACATGCTATTATGATCAGATCTAAATCTTTAAACCAATATGGATTGAATAAATATAAACAAATCTAATGTTTAAGTAACATGAATGAATATAAAAGTACAAAATTCTCAAAGAACTACAAAACGGAGCTGTATCGATCGTCAAGCATCAACGTCTTAATTAGCTTCTCCTTGATCACCCTGTAATTAATAAAATAGTAAAACAAGTTACAAATATATACTAACTATGTTAATATTGGTATATTACGACAATATATACAACAAATTGATTTTATATACCTCGTCGCCATCCCCATGTTGTGATGTTGCTGCTGCCGCTACTGCGCTACTGCTTCAGCTAACTTCTCAGGACTCAGAACCCCTAGATGCCCGCCCAGTATCTTCAGAAGATCTCGATCTCGACATATAGCTCTCACACAGTCAGCCAGAGTATGAACAACTGGATGACTCAATGACTGTGAAGACTGGGTAGCAGAGTTGCTTGAGTCACTGAAAGATGGGCGTCGTCATTGTCCTTGACCTTTAATGTAGTTCTTCTTCACAACAGACGCCCTCTCCCATAACTCTTGATCAATAGGAGGACGTGGAGCGCCTTCAGGATAGCGCTCATTCAATAAACGCTTATAAGTATCCTGTCATCATGTTAACAATTAAATAGTTAAAAATAAATTCTGTAAGCATTGATAAACAAGATCAAATTGCACCAGGCAGACCATCACGGGTGGCCACGTACACATCCAGCCAATGGATAGGCTGACCTTGAGACTCAAACTCCTATACAAAAAATAACACAATATTACTAAGTAAAAATGTGATATATTTTCTATAATTCATGATTGTAAACATATTAAAACTTGTAAATACGTACCCTGGCAGTGATATGCTGCAACTATGAAATACTGCCGCCCTTGTATGTTCTTTTATCCTTTTCGCCATCGGGTACACCTGAGGATCTATCGGTGGCGGTAGTCTTTCGTCTATTCACCCAGCTCTCCATTGGGCACACATCTCAGACCATATGGACTGGGTGCACCACCAGGGACTATGCTCGTGCATGTAATCCTCGCCCTGGCCTGGATGGTCGATCGATGCATTGTAAATGGCTTTTTATCATTCTTTATTCAAATTTTCTTTGGTGCAAATCGCGCACTTCTGCCAGAATAATGTCCGTATCATTGAAGCTTGCACGTCCTCCCATCTATACATTTTCTGCAAATAAAACAACAATAATAACATTACTATACAATTATCCTTTGAAAATTATATTATCTTTCATAATTAAAAAAAACATACCTGAAATTCAGCCTACACAGCATCCTTGTGGGCGATAGGTGTGCTCGCCAACGTAATCACAGGTGTAGGCCAATTCTATAAACACAGCTGTGATATGCACTTGACGATCTTATTATCTAAAATATCACTATAATATACAACAATTTACATCAACGATAAGTAGATATATTAAAGAAATTTAATTACATCTAAGTTCTATATATCTTGTATAAATAGAATCTAAAATGCTTATATACAAATGATGCGGAACGTATGTGCTATTCGGAGGAGGGCAAATCTGAATAAGAATCCGATCATCCAGATTAGTAGGGGCCTTGGGCACATTATTAGGCCCCCTACCCAAGCCGCGCTTTTTTTGCGTTGCTTCAGAAGCCATCTGTATATTACAAATTTCAAGATGTTATTATGAGTTATATTTGATTACATACATATATATATGAATATATAAAATGATAATAAACATGACAGTGATATAAACATGTATATATATGAATATAAAATGACAATAAACAAAAGTTACATTTAAATAGTTTAGTAGATAAACATGACGGTGATATAAACATGTATATATATGAATATAAAATGACAATAAACAAAAATTGCATTTAAATAGTTAAGTACATAAACATGACAATGATATAAAAACATGTAATGCTAAACATACATTTCATTTGTTCAAGTGTCAATGTCTGATTCAGAATCATCTTGTATACGTGTTGTTATTGGGTAAAATCTATATACGCACAACACGCAAGTATACGTGGTCAACAAGTAATAAAGTGATAAGTTGAGTATCGTTCCCACAGAGAATTATTTAATAAAAATCACCAAGTACTAACCCGTAACCAACTCAATCTTATTTAAACGAATGAATTACAAACTATATAAATTAACTACTATCCCACTAATTAAATTAAGACTATGGAGATTTAAGATCACAACTTCACTTATTGCTTCATTTAAGTTAACACACTTCTCATCAAATATTCTCTATCCCGAATTGTTAATCAAGAACACTAGAGTAGTATTAACCACCTCTCGATGCACTAATACCGTATTAACGTCAATCCACAATTAAGATAGAAATTCGTTAAACACCTTAATCAACTAACCCACTATATCTCTATGTGAATTACAATTGAAGAAGGCTGAAGAATAAGTTCTTTACCCGATTACATGCGATGTCAAGCATATCTCTACCTTAACACTCATCAAGTTTAAGCTACTAAAAAAATCCTGAACACATACTATCATGATTAGATCTAAATCAATATTTCATCTCTCGAGTTCATATAGATTATCACGGTAATTGATGGCCAAGCAATTAAACAATTAAGTCCAAATCACAATAGACAATCCTCTCAATAGAACATAATAATTGATAACGAAAAAGCATATTAAAATAAACTACACAATAAGATCTATTGTAATCTCAAACAAAGAATTAGTTCATGATTATTGAATTAAAACTAAGAATCCACAATTAAATAATCATTAAAAGACAAAAATAGAAGAAGTAAAGAAGATAGAATCTATTGTCTGTAGATTTGACGCTCCCTCCTTGCTCCTACTTTGAATCTTCAATGGTCTCCAAGTTGCATCAATCTCCAAATCTAATTAGAACTAGTGTTTTTCTCTAATTTACTCTAATCTAATTTAATAGAATGCTCTCTAATCTCCTAATAATCTCCTCATAATCTGTGTTATTCCCCTCCTTTTATAAGCCTTTGTAGATGTCTTTAAGTCCTCTTGGAAGTCCTTGAATCAAACAACTCGAAGCAATCCTTTTCGGACTCAAATTCGGACAAAATCCGCTCATTTTCGCATAGGCCAGCCCCGGCTAGCCATTTCCCTTGCAAAAACCCAGCCCCGGCTGGGTAGTGGACTGCTAAAACGCCCAGGACCCCAGCCCCGGCTGGGTCCTAAGGCACAAAAACTCCCAGCCCCGGCTGGGCACCAATCTGCGAATTACTTTTTCCGCTGCTAAAACTACCATAACTTCTAAACCGAGAGGAGTTACGAGTCCCGCGACCTATAAAATCGAAGATATCGACGAGATCTACAACTATCATTCTTTGAGCTTTGAGAAATAACGAACGCATGATGGTCGAAATTGGACTGGAAGTGACTGCTATGAAAATCACCACCCAAAACGGTGAAGTTAAACGTCCGTCGGTAGAAATGTCATAACTCTTTCATCCGAACTCCGATTTGAATGATTCAAGATGTTACGAAAAGCTAAGAAAACGCTCTACAATATAGTCCAAGCTCCAAGCCAAGAACAAGAAATGAACATAAAAGCATAAACGATGTCCGGATTGCTTTTCCCTTGCATTTTCCTTGCTTTTCTTTCCCAATAATCGCTCACACCGCTTCCAAACGTATAACCTACAAAACGAACACAAAATACATGAAAATTAACTAAGACACATGAATAAAAGCAACTAATTCAAGTAAAAAATACCGGATAAGTAGGTATAAAACCTACTTATCAAATACCCCCAAACTTAAACATTTGCTTGTCCTCAAGCAACACAACCTAATGCAATGCAATGCAATGAAATGCAACTAATCTATATGCCTACGAATCCATCAATATTGATAAACACAAATCTATTCACTCGGCCTTAGAGAAATCAAGTAAACATGATAATACATCATATCAAAACCAATCAACAATTTCCTAGTCAATCATCAAATCTTAAACTGTTATCACTGATCTAGTGCGTGTGTGCTCCACAACAATGTTAACTGATATAAAATCAAATTTAACACATAACAAGTCTCTTCAAAGGCATCATACAGTGTAAACTCAAAAAATTCACGAACAAGCTAGATCCAACTAAAGTCAAACATCCACCAAGTTCAAGAGTCCAATCCGGGATACTTATGCTTTACTTTTTATTACGGGGGCTTTTTGCTCTTTTCCCGTTTTATTCTTTTTTTTTCTTTTTCTTTTTTTTACTTTTTAACCATGACTGTGCAATGTCTCATTCCATTAGGCTAACAGTGCTATCCCTTAGCGAGCTTTCGACCAACGACTCCCAGACCATATAAGACCTTAGGGCGCTAGGTTTTAAGATACCCCTTCGGGCGTACTTGCTCAAGTAACAAAGGCCCCGAAACAAAACTAGCCATGGTATATTTTTTTTTTCATTTTTTTGTCTTTTTTTTTAAAGCTTATATATCCCAAATTTTTCTCCCGAACTTAAGTTTTTATCGAACTTTAGTCATCACTACTTCTTCTTCTTATTCTTTCATTCAAACTAGCATTATCCTTTAGAGTCCCATTATGTATCAATTTAAACTCAATCAATCAACAAGTTATTTTTATTGTGCTATCCTTATTATACCAGTTTCAAACAGAAGTAAAAAATTCAATTCATAACAAGAAATCACATCAAAGCTCTAATAGTCAGTACGCTACTTGTCTACTCGATCCCATTCTCATCATTGGCCAAAATAAACTGTAACTATCAAACAGCTGGACTCATGCAAAATGAATATAGTAACTAACTATTATTTTTGAATTTTTGAATATTTGATTTTTTTTTTATAATGAACCTAAACTATATTAACAACATATGCAAAATAACATAACATAAACTAAACATGCGATAATGAATTAAACAAAACTCCCCCAAACTTAGAAATTACAATGTCTTCATTGTAAGAATATAACGATAAATAGAAGAGAGCTTCCCTGTAATCAGCTACGCGTGAAGTGATGGTGGCAATGGCGGCGACGATCTTTTTCTTATCCATTGAACCTCCAATACCTACAATGAAGAGAGACAACATGGATTAGATTATAAGAGAGCTTATTAAGTAAATTAATTCCTATCTACTAAATAAACTAGTAAAGCATATAAATATAAAAATTCCTGGGTAGCCTCCCAGTCAGCGCTTGATTTATAGTCTTTCAGCCTGACTTTTTCTGGTCAATGCTATCCAATTCCTCTTCGAAAGTTGAGGAACCCTCCATCCATCGAAAATAATATAGCTTTTGGTAGGTTCCCATTTGTGATAGCCATCGAGTTAAAGTCACCTAGCATACTTTGTTTAAATATATGCCCAATTGAGAATGTTAAATAACTAGGTGCTTTTCTGTCCGTCGAGCCTATGATTTGATTGGGGCTTTAAGGCTTGGCAAGAACAACGAGCTCTTCTTCTATCTTTTCCTCCACATCCCACCATGGCTTCACATTTGTAGTAGCTCTCATGTCATAAAGAGCCTTGCCGACGACATAACTACCAAGCGGGCACGGTTTTGAAAATCTAACTGGACCCTTGATCTTTGGCGGAGAAGGAACTTGGGGCACTAATAACATTGGCTCATCCTCGTTGGTACTCATAGTTAGTTCTTCACCGACCTTATTTTCATTATCCCCACTTGTCTCCTCTTTTTCAACATCTCGTGTATCATCCAGTTGTAGATTTGGCTCGGGCACTTCATCAATCTCGTAATCCTCATCATAACACCGATTATTTTGAGGACAGTTGTTCAAGGCTTTGAGTATTTGATCCACATGGTTCTGCAGATTTTGCATTGATATCTCTTGATCAATCCTCCTCTCCTCATTTGATGCTATGAACTTGGACAACAATTCCTCCAACTTTGACTTTTCTTCTTTTAATGGAGGTTGATATGAGAATTCCGGTGTGTATGTTGGATTTGAAGTAGAGTATTGATCTTGATAGTTGTAACTCCATGAAGAATCCGGGTGATACCTCCAAACTTGATGATAATTATCATATACATACTGATTGAGGTAGTTACCACCATACTGTACTGGCCCAAGATTGATGGTGTATTGATTACTCGGGTGATTGCCAGCACAATAACCACAGGTAACTGCCATCCTTCGACTCTGTTGGGCTGCGATAACGTCCAACTCCATCGAAAGTTCTTTAATTTGTGCTGACATTGCAGAAAGTGTCGCGAGTCTGTCAATCTCCTTTTCTTTTGGTTGAGTCATGTTCGTGTATGGCCATTGATACGCAAAGTCATCCATGGTACCTGAAAAGAGAGAAATATAGGAAGAGAATTAAAAATAAAAATAAAAATGTTTAAATTAAGACTAATTTGATTGAAATTAATATTGGTTAAAAATATTAAACTAATTCCCCGGCAACGGCGCCAAAAACTTGTTGGGTAAAATCTATATACGCACAACACGCAAGTATACGTGGTCAACAAGTAATAAAGTGATAAGTTGAGTATCGTTCCCACAGAGAATTATTTAATAAAAATCACCAAGTACTAACCCGTAACCAACTCAATCTTATTTAAACGAATGAATTACAAACTATATAAATTAACTACTATCCCACTAATTAAATTAAGACTATGGAGATTTAAGATCACAACTTCACTTATTGCTTCATTTAAGTTAACACACTTCTCATCAAATATTCTCTATCCCGAATTGTTAATCAAGAACACTAGAGTAGTATTAACCACCTCTCGATGCACTAATACCGTATTAACGTCAATCCACAATTAAGATAGAAATTCGTTAAACACCTTAATCAACTAACCCACTATATCTCTATGTGAATTACAATTGAAGAAGGCTGAAGAATAAGTTCTTTACCCGATTACATGCGATGTCAAGCATATCTCTACCTTAACACTCATCAAGTTTAAGCTACTAACAAAATCCTGAACACATACTATCATGATTAGATCTAAATCAATACTTCATCTCTCGAGTTCATATAGATTATCACGGTAATTGATGGCCAAGCAATTAAACAATTAAGTCCAAATCACAATAGACAATCCTCTCAATAGAACATAATAATTGATAACGAAGCATATTAAAATAAACTACACAATAAGATCCATTGTAATCTCAAACAAAGAATTAGTTCATGATTATTGAATTAAAACTAAGAATCCACAATTGAATAATCATTAAAAGACAAAAATAGAAGAAGTAAAGAAGATAGAATCTATTGTCTGTAGATTTGACGCTCCCTCCTTGCTCCTACTTTGAATCTTCAATGGTCTCCAAGTTGCATCAATCTCCAAATCTAATTAGAACTAGTGTTTTTCTCTAATTTACTCTAATCTAATTTAATAAAATGCTCTCTAATCTCCTAATAATCTCCTCATAATCTGTGTTATTCCCCTCCTTTTATAAGCCTTTGTAGATGTCTTTAAGTCCTCTTGGAAGTCCTTGAATCAAACAACTCGAAGCAATCCTTTTCGGACTCAAATTCGGACAAAATCCGCTCATTTTCGCATAGGCCAGCCCCGGCTGGCCATTTCCCTTGCAAAAACCCAGCCCCGGCTGGGTAGTGGACTGCGAAAACGCCCAGGACCCCAGCCCCGGCTGGGTCCTAAGGCACAAAAACGCCCAGCCCCGGCTGGGCACCAATCTGCGAATTACTTTTTCTGCTGGAACCTCCTCTGCTAAAACTACCATAACTTCTAAACCGAGAGGAGTTACGAGTCCCGCGACCTATAAAATCGAAGATATCGACGAGATCTACAACTTTCATTCTTTGATCTTTGAGAAATAACGAACGAATGATGGTCGAAATTGGACTGGAAGTGACTGCTATGAAAATCACCACCCAAAACGGTGAAGTTCAACGTCCGTCGGTAGAAATGTCATAACTCTTTCATCCGAACTCTGATTTGAATGATTCAAGATGTTCCGGAAATCTAAGAAAACGCTCTACAATATAGTCCAAGCTCCAAGCCAAGAACAAGAAATGAACATAAAAGCATAAACGATGTCCGGATTGCTTTTTCCTTGCATTTTTCTTGCTTTTCCTTCCCAATAATCGCTCACACCGCTTCCAAATGTATAACCTACAAAACGAACACAAAATGCATGAAAAGTAACTAAAACACATGAATAAAAGCAACTAATTCAAGTAAAAGATACCGGATAAGTAGGTATAAAACCTACTTATCAGTTGTAAATTCATAACTATCATCTGCTTCAGATTCAGTGTCAGATTCAGTCAATAACTCTTCCTCCTCAGTATCAATGTCATCTTACACAAGTATTGACTCAGGATCTAATTCATGTGGTTCATCTCCACCATCTAACTGGATTACTTCATTGTCGTCCTCCACATTTATTATAGTTTGACTATGAAGCATCTGCTCTTGGTAAATCTCCCCATCAACTACTTCTACACGACTACGCACAGGAGTATAAATTACAACTTGCCAATCTATAGGCGGTCTATCCCTTTTCCTAACAGGACTAGGAGTGTAGTATACTTGTACTGTTTGAGTTGGTAAAATAAATGGTTCATTCGAGTACTCAGATCTATGGAGGTCAATATCGACGATTCCATGTCTTTCATGACGTATCCCTTTTTCTGAATCAAACCAACGACACTTGAATAAGTGAATATGACCCCCGTACGTGCCCTTGTACAACAACTCTACGATTTCCTCCAACTCCCCATAAAAGGCACGACCAAGCTCATTATAATAATCTCCTTGGACACACACTCCAAAGTTCGTTGTTCTTTTACAGCACCCATATGCCTTTGTATAAAATTCACAACCATTTATTTTATAACCATTGCGGCTGACTTGGTTCTTGTCTGGTTCCATAGCTAGGACTTGTACATTAGGCAGAATCTTTGATCCCTCAGTCAAAGCCTACAAAAACTCCATCTTATTAAATGAAGTCATAGTTAATATGGAGTATATATATACTACGTGCTTAAGGAATTGAACTTACTTTGTCCTTTAACCAAAGTGCAAATTTTTTATCACGATTGATTTGAATATCTTTATCAGTTATGCCAGGATGCTTCACTTTTAACTCATCATCGTACAATCTATACCATGTTATAAACATTAACATATTGGAATAAATTTTTAACTTAAAAGATAAATTATCAAGTATACATGTGTACCTCACAAATTTGTCATTCTCCTCACAATTGAGAAGAATATAAGTATGTGCAACATGTAATTCTTGCTTAGAGAGGAATATGCGCTTCCCTTTTACATAAACGTGGCCCGATAGACCAAATACAGAGAGTCGACCATTTAGTTCAACATTTTCCCCATCATCATGTCTCGATACTCGATTGGCCTTTGTCAAGGCTTCGTTCGAAAAATAGTCTGAGACCAACGTAGATATCTCATCAAAATTATATGCCTCACATATCGACCCCTCGACATAAGCTCTATTCTTCACCTTCCTCTTAAGGTTTCCCATCACCCTCTCGAAAGGGTACATCCATCTATATTGAACTAGACCCCCAACACGAGCTTCATAGGGAAGATGGATTTGCGAATGCTCCTTGGAGTCAAAAAAACCAGGTGGGAATATTTTTTTCAGTTTACACATGATCTCTATGATGTTCTTCTCAAGTACAGACATGTCCTTCTCATTTAATGATTTTGAACATAAGTCTTTGAAGAAACGACTAAGATCCATCAAAGCATCCCATATTGGTTTATCAAGCAGATCCCGAAATGTTATAGGCATGAGTCTCTCCATGAACACATGACAGTCACGACTCTTCATCCCTTGCAATTTCCCACCTGTAATACACCTTGCAATATTTGACGCATATCCATCTGGTAGTTTCAGAGACTTAACCCATGTGCACACATCTTCAATTTGCTTTTTGGACAATGTGTACCTTGCATGTAGTTTGACAATCTTACCATTAGGAGATTGATAAAGTTCTAATCCAGGACGCTTACAAATATCTTTCATGTCCAAACGTGCCTTATCATTATCTTTTGTCTTCCCTGTAACATTCATCACGGTGTTAAACACATTGTCAAACACATTCTTCTCAATATGCATCACATATAGATTATGAAAAGTCAAATTTGTAGACTAATAAGGCAGTTCCCAAAATATGCTTCTCCGAATCCAGTTATGAGATTCACCAAACTCAACTATTATGTTTGTGGCATCAATCTTACCAAATGGGATAACCGGCAATCTCATCACATGATCTCACATCTCCATTCCCGACAATCGCGGTACAGGCATATCATTGTCTACTTTCCCTTTCCTGAAGTGTTCTCTATTTTTTCGAAACGGGTGATCTATCGGAAAGAACCGACGATGACAGTCAAACCAGCAAGGCTTTCGACCTTTTGATAGATTGAAAGACTTTGTATGCTCCATACAATATGGACAAGCCAACTTCCCATGTGTACTCCATCCAGCTAACATACCATAAGCTGGAAAGTCACTTATAGTCCACATAACCGCTACATTAAGGTTGAAATTTGTTTTCATTGCAACATCCCAAGTCTGTACTCCATCCTCCCACAATACCTTCAACTCGTCTATAAGAGGTCTCAAGTAAACATCTAAGTTCTTTCCAGGACTCTTAGGACCAGGAACCACGAGTGAAAGAAACACGTATAGCTGTTTCATACACATCCAAGGAGGCAAGTTGTATGGAGTAACAATCATAGGCCAACATGAGTACGGAACAACTGATTGGCCAAACGGATTGAAACCATCGGTGGACAATCCAAGCCTCACATTTCTAGGGTCCAATGCAAACCCAGGATGTGCTAAGTTAAAATCTTTCCAAGCCTGCCCATCTATGGGATGATTTAGTTCTCCATCTTTAGCTGGAGATTTTGTATGCCAACGCATATGTTTAGTTGTTCTTGAAGACATGTAAAATCTTTTTAGCCGATGTGTTATTGGAAAATACCTTAGAATCTTAAACGGTATACTTGATTTTTTTGTAGTCACACCCTCTTTATTAGGCCTAAACTAATCATGACTGTAAAACGTGCACCTTGTCATATGTTCATTTTCCTTATAAAATAACATGCAATCGTTGGTACATGCAACGATCTTTTGGTATCCAAGACCCAACTTCTTCACCATTTTCTTACAAAAGTAATAGTTACCAGGTAATTTCTCACCGTCAGGCAACATACTCTTAATGGCCTTCAAGAGCGACTCAAAACACTCATGGCTCATGTTGTGATCAGCCTTGATGTTAAGTAATGTCACCACTGCAGATAATGTAGTGTGTTTGGTGTAACCATGACACAATGGCTCGCTACCCTCGTCTAATAACTTAAAGAATTCTTTGGCATCAGAATTCATAGGTTGTTATCTGCCTTGTTCCCAATCAAAATCTGGCCCTGCAATATCATGAATCATTTCATTCATACGATGAGTACTACTTCCTGAATTGTATAATTCTGTGATGCCACCATCTCTTCTCTGCCCATGTGCCCACCAGCATTCTTCGTAATTTTTCATGAACCCAAAATAAGTAAATGATAGTTTACCACGTCTCTGTCCATATAATTTACATTCTTACACTTCAAACATGGATATCGTATCTGCAACTGACCATTCATACATTCCAGGTGACTATACGCATACTCCAAAAATACTTGGCAACCAACTCTAAATTCAGTTGTACCACCTATCTGGGCACTTGACTATCACCGTGCCATCCAACTACGGTCTGGATAGAGGTCCATGATACCACGGTACCTACTATAGACAACATTATAAATGTTAACATATGACTTGAGCATAGTTGTAACCATATGACTTGAGCATACTTGTAAGCATGCATGGGATTAACATTTAAGCATACTTGTAATCATATGACTTGAGCATACTTGTAACCATATGACTTGAGTATACTTGTAAGCATATGATTAACATTTAAGCATATTTGTAAGCATATGATTTGAGAGCATACTTGTACCCATATGACTTAAGCAGACTCATTATTGCTGTTATGTATGTATCAAAAGATATTATTATTGGTATATACGGTAAGTAGTCACTATGGAGGCGTGGATGGGGCTCATATACTACCGCTTATGTTTAGAAGTTCTTTAAATGACTGCTTACTAGCTATCTTATATAAAGTATAAAATTCCTCAAGATTAATAAGTAAAATGTTGTTGGGTTTGATTTAGTGTTAAGTTTAGCATCGGTCAATTGTGGTACTAGTAACTAGTATTCCATAGTTATTCTAATCTTTTCAAGAATTATCATTTTAAACTTAGTGGTTTCGTAGATTAATCTACATCACTGGACGAGGATGAGCAGACCAAATTAATTGGGATGTCATTTTAGATATAGAAATCATTTGCTCATGTGGACGCCTTCCTTTTATCAGGTGATTTTCTTTTTTTACTTTGTTCTGTTGTGCTTGTGAACTTGGGACATAATTGTGGCTTTTCTTCTCATATATCACATCATGATCCACAATGGGTTTCTAATTGTCGTGTTCCTTGGCAGCATGGTCATAACCGGTGGTATGAGTTTGATGACAGTTGTGTTTTCCCTGTTGGTGAGGAACAGATAAAGGCGTCAGCCGCCTATGTACTTTTCTACAGTAGTGTGTGACTTGTGATATATAAGATTTCAATATACCTCACTAGAAAGCTGGATAATTTAGACATTACCTTACCTTTGTCTATTCAGGGGCTTCTCCACTGAAGGCATATTTCATTTTTTCTGCCTTGGGTTCAAAATTGGAGAAAACCCATGACAGAGTTAACGGGGAACAACTTGTTAATATTTACACTCATCAAGTCAGTTTCCATCAGCCTCCCCTAAAAAATTATAGTGCCCAATCTTTAGCATGTAAATGTACTAGTGAATCTCTAAACTTACCACTTTTTCCTCCAAATGTTTCATAGTTGTGTACACAATAATCCATTCTTTATCATTTTTGATGAAGTAGTTATACTTCTATTGATAATTTTATAAAATGGCATAATGTTTATTTAGTACAACTCAATTTTACTACGTCACAACTACTAAATGCCCACTCAATTTATTTAGGGATAATAAACATGGAAGATAATTATATTTATAAAATTTTGCAAATGGAAGGAAGAGGAATTGTTTTTAATATGCTGGTTTTGATTATGGATGTTTCACTCCAGATCATTCATCTGTTTTTCAGTAACGCTAGACTTTGTAATTCTAGTGTGATGACATATGCTTGGCAAACATGGAGGGAGGGGTACCAAATAGGCATGGCATCACACGAGTGAACATAATTTAATAAGCTTTTGTGCTTCAGTATGCTAAAGAATGAAATCAAAGATGGGCAGTTAAAATGCTGCATAGAAACCCTCAGCGAGCATAAAGTAAATAATTGTGTTGAAGGCCACTAGTTCCAAAATATATAACTGTCTGTTGCAATAAATGGTCCATATTCAAACAAATTATTTTAGGATTCAGCTTTATGTTGATACAGCAGGAAAAAATTATGCTGCTAAATCAATTTCGCCTAAACCACAATCTATATACACCCAATCTATATACATAGATAATATATACACCAAATCTATATACCACAATCTATATACACCCAATCTATATATATAGATAATATATACACCAAATCTATATCAAATTCAGAAGAAAAAAAAAGAGAAGTTAGGGGGTTACATGTGGCGGCGGAGATGGCAGTGGGCAGTGGCGGCGGAGATGGTAGTGGGCAGTGGCGGTGGCGGCGGTGGCGATGATAGTGGGCAGTGGCGCCGGCGATGGAAGTGAGCGAGCTCCTTCTTCCCTTCTTCTTTTCTCACCATTTCTCCCTCTTCTCTCTATTCTGAGCTCCCTCCTTTGTTTTCCTTCCGTGTGTTATGTTGAGCAAATACCTGGTACTGATAAAATTAAGTTTGATTAGCGACCACCATCTACGACCTCATTCGGTCGCTAATTTTTAATGACATGGACTTATCAGCGACCGCATGCGGTCACTAATTTTAATTGGTCGCACAAAACCTTGGCGCCAACATTTCCTGCCAAATTTTGTGAGGCAAAATTATGATAGCGATAGATCAGCGACTGCCTGTGGTCGCTGATATACAATAGTGACTGGATTAACTCACGGTCGCATATGTTGGTCGCTAATACGAATATCATCGACTGTATATGCGGTCGCTGATAGTATTGGTCGTTGTTAGGCCTTTTTCTTGTAGTGACAATAAAAAAGACTAGTAAATGTCTGAAATACCCCTTCTTCTTCCTCAAACCACAATCCTCTCTCTCATTTCTCACTCCTCAAACCATGCGTCCTCTATCTCTCCTTTTTCACTCCTCAAACCACAATCCCCAATTCTCTCCTCTATATTTTTGCTCATCTTTCAGCTTCTAAGCGCTATCAATCCGCTCTTCAATCGCGATTTGGTAAGCTCAATTTTGTTAAATCTAGGTTTTTGTAGTCATGCTTATATGTGAATTCATTTATATGAAATGATATGGATGATTTTGATGCAGATATGCTCATGGGTTTTGAAGAAATTAATGCAGATGATGACATTAGGGAAGAGTTCCCATGCCCATTAACACTCCACAAAACTCAGAATCAAAGAAGTCCTCCTCAATCCTTCCAAATCGAAAATCTCTCTCTACGCTGCTAAACCTACGCCCACCACTCTCTCTCCTCAATCAAATCCTTGCTCTAACAATCACTCAATCCTTCTCATCAAGCTCTCACTTAATTGACTCTCTCGTCCATTGCTACCTCTCTGCTAATAACCTCGCCACCGCAAGATCCTTGTTCTATAGTTATGCTTTGCCATCATCCCCAAACTTGCTATGGAATCTCATGATAAGGGCTTACTCAAAACTTCCCAATTCTTTAGATTCCGTCAATCTATTCCGTCGAATGATCACACTAAGCGATGCCATGTTGCTTTTTTTGTCAGACAAGTACACATTCACGTTTGTAATTACGTCGTGTACTCATCAAATGTCAGTTGTATATGGTAAAATTGTTCATTCCATGGTTGTGAAAAATGGGTATGAATCCAATCTATATGTGGGTAATTCATTGATCAATATGTATAGTGTTTTTAATCAAATGAAAGATGCCCACAATGTGTTCGACGAAATGTTGGTGAGAGATGTGTTCTTGTGGACTAGTCTGGTTTGTGGGTATGCAAAACAAGGGGAGATGGATAGTGCTTGCGAAATATTTGGCGTGATGTCTGCTCGTAATGAGGTATCTTGGGTAGTTATGATTTCTGGTTTTATTGGAGGTAGAAGGTATATCGAGGCCCTGAGATATTTCCACAACATTTTGTGTTATGATCATAAGGTGATGCCTAATGAGGCTGTTCTTGTTTGTGCTTTATCTGCATGTGCTCATCTGGGGGCCTTAGATCAAGGGAAGTGGATTCATGTTTATATAGACAAAATAGGAATAGCTGTTAGTTCAAACATGTCCACTGCTCTTATTGATATGTATACGAAATGATCGTAGGATTATCAAGTCATGGGATTGGTAAGGATGTTTTATGTGTCTTCAATCAAATGTTAGACGAAAAAGTTAAACCAAATGAGGTTGCTATTCTTGGGGTTTTAAATGGAAGCAGCCATGCAGGTCTTGTGGATGAAGGTTCTTCAATATTCTTCAATATGGAGCAAGTTTAACGACAAATGAGTTCATCAATTAATATCATCATCTCCAGATCATTTTCATGGACCACCTTTGCAAGTGCCACAAGCTGGGTAAAGCAGCTCTGTTTGTGAAATCTCTCATTCCAATTAAACCATAAAAAAAAGAATTTTTTTTCACTAATTCAGTTACAAATATGTTGTTGAACAAAGTCAAATTCCTCTAAGAATCATCATCAGCAGCAGAAGCAGATTACATACATGTTAAATTGAGTTGCCCTGTCTTTTCTATATATACACGCTCTGTTTCTTTGGAAGGATCATTTGTCGTTTTCAATATATATATATAGAGGGTAATTAAGTCTTTAGCCAACTCACATAACTGAGTTAAGACGGAAAGCATTTGTTCACTTCAACTCAAAAGGTCGAAAGTTTAAATGTAGCTTTACTAACTACAGGTGGTTAAGTGGGAAAGCGCCCAAACCCCAGGTGGTTATCTGAACTTTACCCTTATTTATATATATATTTTCCTTTTCTTTATCTATTTTTTTCTTTTTTTCATCTTTCAATATATATACCCCATATATTCCATCAAACTCAAGCTTTTACGTCATTCCAACCTTTACCGCCAGTTCACTAATTTCCTTACTTTTTAATCAAGATTTTCCCCTAGAATCAAATTATGAAACCCTTGAACCAAGTGGACTAAAATAGTTAAAATTTAAGTGCTAACCGGTTACATAAATTTCAGACAGGCTCAGATTTTCTTCATGATTAAAATTAGAACTCATCATCAATTATCAACAATGTTCAAGTTAACATGTAAAACCAATCTTATCATAGGCTGAGCTAAATTCAAACCAATCCATTGCCTAGATTCATGCAAACATTAAATATAAAAAATATTTTGTGATTTTTGTGATTTTTACTTTTTTTTTTCATAAAACATGCCTACAATATGCAAAAATAAAAATAATAAAACAATGCAATGTATGTGAACTAAACAATTATGTAATGCAATATGATCCACCCCCAAATTCAAAGTGAACAATGTCCTCATTGTTTAAATAGAAAGGATTGAAAATTTAAGGACTTCCCTGAATAGTTAAGCGTCGCGCACATCCTCCGCATCATCGATGTCTGGTGGTGGATAAACCGACAACGGCTAAGGCTCGATCAAATTGATTCAAGTCAATGACAAATCCGTGCAATTCATGAATTTGAGGGAAAAACTCTTGCCCAATATACCCAATCTGATGAATCTATTCAATTACTTGGACAACCACTTCTTGAATGTGAGCATGTTGTATGTATGCGGCTTTGTCCGAGAAAAGAATAGGAGTGAAAGCTTGTAAAGAACAAGGTAATTTGGGTGTATTGAGTTCATGCCGAGAAGATACGTGAAAATGTGGATGCATGTGGGGTGTAAAACTTAATGAATTATGATCAGAGTAATGACTACCAAGAGAATGGATGAGAGTACATGGAGCTGAGTTTAAAAGGTTTCTGGGACGGCTTTGGATAGAAGTTGGGATGGAAAGGGAATGTCATTGTTTAACTGAGATTGGAATTTTTTGTTAAAAACTGCAGTTTCAGGATGACCCACCGGGGCAGGTAGTTTTTGATCGTGAAGGCCTGCTGGGGCAGGCGTGGACAAAGAGCACCCCCGCCGGGGCAGGGGTTTGTAGGCCAAATTTGCCCGCTAGAGCGGGCATGCTCTGTTCTAAAAAAAATTCTTCGATTTATGTGCAATCCCAATACTTTACTTCCCTTTCCATAATCTTTTGCCTACCCATTAAACCTTTAATACCTACAACGAAGAGAGACAACATGGATTAGAATAGCACTTTGGAACATGAGAGAACTTATAAAGCAAATAACTCCTAAAAATTTACAAAATAAAAGCACTAATTGATTGAAAATTTAAGGATTTGACAAATAGACATTCTACAATAAAGCTCATAAAGCTCTAATTACGCACAACACGCAAGTATACCTAGTCAACAAGTAATAAAGTGAAAGTAGAGTATTGTTCCCATGAGGAATTATTAATACAAATTACCAAATACTAACTCTAAACTAAATTAATTTTATTTAAACAATTAATTTGATGTTATAAATTAAATTATTTAATTAAACTAATTCTAATTATCACTAGTTAAAAATAAGATTATGGAGATTTAAGATCACAACTTCATTTATTGCTTCACTTAAATTAATACACTTCTTATCAATTAAGCTCACTATTATGAATTGTTAATCAAGAACACATAAATAAATATGACCATATCTCAATGCATCAAAATCAAATCATTTTAAATCCACAGATGATAGAATTAAGAAGAACACCCTAATTAACTAATTCACTATATCTCTATGTGAATTACAATTAAAGAAGATTTAAAAGCACAAGTTCTCTATCAGATTACATGCGATATATATATATATATATATATATCCTAGACATAAATTATGAATTCCAACGCCATTTAGAAAACATAGTTGTAAGACCCCAACTTTTATGAATAAAGAATAATTTTCTCGAAATATATTTTTGAATATTATGGTGTGGATTTTATATAATGTTATAGTTGTGGGTAATATTTACAAATTTTGCAAAGTAAGTAAATGGTTATATAATATTCGATTGGTCGGGGAATATTCATTTTAATAGGGAATATTCGTACGACGGCACAATCATTGGTGGACCCCATAACGGAAGTATTGTCATAGTTAGAAAACGACAGAATTATCTTTTTATAAAAATAACAGCGGAAGTGTTATCGTTAAAGCTTTTGAACTACCCGGTAGTAAAAGTACAGTAATATGCGTGGTTACATAGTAGCACACGGTATTGGTTAATGATGCTTACGTGAGAAGTCACTCAGTTATACTCAATTATTGCTACAGTAATTGCTGCATCATATCTCTCATATTATTGATTCAGTTATTGTCACAGTATCATATGCATAATATGTTATATTATTAAATCAATAATTGAGACGACAAAGTTATTTATATTATTAAATTGCAATATTTACAATGTCTAGAATTTCTTGTCAAGGAGAGGTTTGGTCATCTAATTGCACACCAATAAGGAGAAATCTTTATCAGAAAGCCCCCTCTTTCCTGGGAACGACCTGGTTGTTAAATATTGTGAGTTATAATATTAATGATGAATAAGTTCGTGTTGATTAAAGATGAAATTGATAGTTCCATTGTGTTAGAATTATTAGTGTTAGTGGAAATCGACATTTATTTCGATATTAATTGATGTCTGGAAGTTATACTGACCAGTCGGGTAATTAACCGGATAAATGAGTAATTAATTGCTATTAATTCACATGATTATAACTATTTGTTCACATGTGTGTACTACTAATTCACATTCTTGTATTATTAGGGGAGTTCGTGCAAGATTGATAATACTTACATGACTAAGTTAAAAATGGAGGTATAGATGGAGGTACTATATAGTAATTCGTATTTTCACATGATTATAACTATTGATTCACATGATTGAACTATTGATTCACATTATTTACTATTAGGGGAGGTGGTGCAAGTTTGATAATACTTGCAGGACTAAATTAAAAATGAAAGAAAAGTTGAAGGTATTGTACTATAATATTTTGAGCCCCAAAACGTGCAATTATCGAAACTATATTTTCCTATAAATAGAAGCTCATTCTTCCTTCATTTCTCACCAATTCACTAAAGCTATAGAGCAATTATTATAGAGAGAAATTATAGAGAGAAAGAAGAAGAGAAGTCTGTTACCTCTCTACTCTAGTATCCAGTTTCTTTCTAAGTTAAGGGATATTATTTCTTTCGTATTCATCAAGAGAGCTATTATTATTCCATTCCTTATTATTATGTTGGAATAACCTGTCTATGCGAAGTACCACATACATGGTGAAATTCTTCTGTTATTCCAATATTTATTATTCTATTGGAATAACCTGTCTGTGCGGTTTATCGCATGCCTGGTGAATTCTGTTGTTATTCCATTCTTTATTATTCTGTTGGAATATTCTGTCTGTGCGGTTTACGCATGACCTGGTTCCATTCTTTATTATTCTGTTGGAATATCCTGTCTGTGTGGTTTATGCATGACCTGGTTCCATTCTTTATTATTCTGTTGGATTATCTTGTCTATGCGGTTTACGCATGACCTGGTTCTATTCTTTATTATTCTGTTGAGAATAGCCTATCTGTGCGGTCTATCGCATGCATGGTGAATTCTTCTATTATTCCATTCTTTATTATTCTGTTAGAATAACCTGTCTATATGGATTACCACATGCATGGTGAATGATCATTTGTATTCATATGAATAGTATTTCCATTTAAAAGGGGTTTCTGCCAGGCGCATTTTTGTAATTTTTCTGACCATCAAAAATTATGGAAAAATTTGAAATGATAATTTGATAAGTTTTCTAGATTGTGTCCAAAAATGGTGATTTTTGTATGTATAGATTAAGAGTTATGGGTTTTATGGGAAAACACTATTTTAAAAGTAAACCTTTATAACTCTTTGTGGTTAACTCCAAAATTAGTGACATTTTTATTGGGAGTACATGTATATAACAGGAGTATACCCTGCAAATTTTGGAATTGTTGGACAAAAGTACAATTTATGATAAATGTCTAAATATTCGGCAGTTTTGGCCATATGAAAAATAGTAAATGAATTTTTAAAATTATGAGTAAAATATATGTTCAATATTGGACTATATTCTGCTAAATCCCAGGAAAAAAATATTTTTGGGACTGGTTTGGTATTTTTCATGAAAATGAACTAGTTATGAGTAAATGAATTAAATATGTTATGTGAAGTAACAAAATTAGAAAATAGGATTTTATATCTTGGGAATCCTATATAGGGTATATGCAAATTTTTGATGAGGGATTTGATCATTGGTGATGAAATCTTATGAGTATAGAATTTTTGAAAGATTAAATGCATTATTTGGTAAAGTGTAAACAATTGAAATAAATTGTTTATAAGTTTAAGAAGTGATTAAAATATTGTTATAATATTAATAATATTAAATTATGAGTTTATTAAGTGATTGGTAATATTTGGATAAATTTAAAGTCTTTAATATTTATCCTTGGTTTCGTTTGATTAATGCTTATATAATTTTCATCATCCTCATGCTTATATTGTGATGAAAGTCATCTTTGACTTACGTGCATAGATTGACTTGGTATGATTATGACCAGGGATCATTCGGTATAATCATGACCTGTAATGTTATAAATGATGTGGTAAAAGTCCTCAGTGGCGTGTAGTGCATTGATGGACAATTTTTGGTATAATTATGACCAGGGATTATTCGGTATAGTCATGACCATTGATGATTTAATGAATATCATTGGCCCGTAGTGCATGGATGATTCGATGATGTGGTTTATTTATTAAGCTGAGTCTTAGCGATAAAAATTGATAAAAACATTTTAAAAAATAGAAGATAGTAGATAACATGCTCTACTTGACTCTTCTAATGGATTGCTTATTCCGCTGCAGTTAAACTTGATGTCTATTGTATTTTATCAGTTTAAAAATGTTGAAGGCTAATGATAATTTATTTTGCATTATCTTAGTCATAATATTTCTTACTGGGCTAGTTGAGCTCACCCTTTCTTTCACTGTTCTCTTCAAGAAATGATAATATAGCTGAGACGAGTCGGGGAACGAATTGACGGTCTAGATGATAGCATTAGTAGTCCTCACTATTCTATGGAATAGTGTGATAATAATTGTAATGAGGACTCCATTGAGTGTGGATATTGTCTAGATAACAATATTCTTGTTTAAACTCTCAGCTATGTTTTGTCGTATTTTACACGACTGTTGTATAATTAAGTTGTATTTGAATTTATGTACCATGTATTTGGCGACTCAAGATGGGTGATGTATACCTGTTTTGGGGGCGTCACAACAATCACATGCTATTATGATCAGATCTAAATCTATAATTCATCATTTCGAGTTCATATAGATTATCACAATAATTGTTAGCTAGGAAATTAAGCAATAAACACAAACCATAATAGATAATCCAAGAATAATCATAATAATTAATAAAGAAGCATAATATAATAAACTACACAATAAGCTCCATTCTAATCTTAAACAAGATATTTAGTTCATGATTAATGAATTAAAACCAAGAATCCATAACTGAATAAACATTAAAAGACAAAAATAAGATTAGAATAAAGAATAAATCTGTTGTAAGCAAATCTCCATTTTCCTCACGCTTCTGCTCTTGATCTTAAATGGTCTCCAAGTTTCTTCAATCTTCAAATCTAATATGAACTATGGTTTTGTCCTAATCTGATCTAATCTAATGGAATCTTCTTCTAATCATTGTGATTCTCCTCCTTTTATATGCCTTTTCATATGTCTTTTAGAGTCCTTAAAGTCCTTGAAACAAGAAGCTCGAACCAATCCTTCTCTAACTCAAATTTTGAAAAATCCTTTTTCTTCCCGATACACCCCCACCCCAGCGGGCTTTTTACACTAGGAAACCTCAGCCCCGGCGGGGGTCATTTTCCAGAAATTATGAAAATGTCACTAAGCTCCCTTTTTCATGTTTTGACCTTCCGAAGCCGTTTCCTACAACACAAACACAAACACAAAAACAAGTAACAAAACACTAAAAATACTTAAAGTTACCAAAGAATTAAACCTTAAAGATGTCTAAATTATAGGCATAAACCCACTCATCACGTGCTTACCATTGTCATTAAGACAGCTGGATTAATGTTCTATTTTGTCATTGTAGAATTTATCAACACCTTAAAGAAGAAGGCTCCTAATGCCATAAAGGAAATTAGGAAGTTTGCAAGGAAGTTTGCACAGAATGTAATGGAAACAAAGGATTTCAGAGTGGATGTTAAGCTAAACAAACAAGTCTGGAATAGGGGGATTGGAGGTGATCCAAGGCAGTTCAGAGTTTGCATTTCTCGCAAGCGCAATGATGATGAAGATGCAGAGGAAGAACTATACTCCATTATTACATTTGCAGAGATCCTGAAAGGAGTACTAACGGGACTAGGCACAGATCATTGAAGAAGATGAATGATTCACTAAATCCTATTAATTTTATTTGCTATATTGATAGATTTGGCAGTCCCAGACTACCACAATTGATGGATATGATAAAAAATATGAAGAAAATATATGTAATTTTAGTACTTTTATTATTATGTTGACACATTACATTTTCTATTTTCTATGAAACTTGGGTAAAAATTATTTGAATTATTCAATAATTTATTTGAATTATTTATTTTTATTTGTTGTACAATGAATATTATATATTTTTAATACATTCAAACAAAATTATATACTTGTTCAGCATAGCTTGGAGGGGTAAAATAGTAAAAGACTGTTATTCAGATATTTCAGACGTATTAGTTATCAAACAACTTTTTTCATTCAGATTCAGATTCAGATTTAGATTTATTCAATTTTTATCAAACACCCTCTTATAGGAAACTTACTGTAAGACCCCGAATTTTATAAAATCAATAATTTGGAGGGGTAAAATAGTAAAAGACTGTTATTCAGATATTTCAGACGTATTAGTTATCAAACAACTTTTTTCATTCAAATTCAGATTTAGCTCATTCAGATTCAGATTCAGATTTATTCAATTTTTATCAAACATCCTCTTATAGGAAACTTACTGTAAGACCCCGAATTTTATAAAATCAATTTTATCTACAGAATCATTTCACACGCTGCTGCTGCTCTCTCTCTCTCTCTCTCTCTCTTAGCCGCGATACAACCATCCTCTCTCTCCCTCTCTTTCAGCCAACCTTCCTCTCTCGCTCATCGCTCACGGCCGCCACCTCCGTTCTCACCCCCTGCCCTGCCACCACCACACCTGCCGACGACAGGCTTGGCATAGTACCGACGTCGGCAGCTTCGATCCCCTCCGATTATCTCTTTCCCTCCTCATTTCTCCTCTTGTAATTCAAGGTACATACTGACATTCCTATTTTTTTTTGCTAGGGTTAATATATACGAGTTTTAATCTGCTGATTTTGACTAAAAATTAGATTGAGCTTGATTCGGCATAATTTTGGGCTTCATTTCTCATCATAATTTTGGGCATAATTAGATTGAGCTTCATTTCTCATTATAATTTTGGGTCAGCGGTACAATTGCATCCAGGATTTGGTTCTAATTTGGAGTCAGCAGTTTAATTACAATATTGTATCTGATTTAGTTATGTTATAATTAATTTGATGTATCTGAATTAGGTTCAATTATTATATATAATAATTTGGTTTAATTTGGTTATCGCATATCATTTTTATGCCTTTTGTTGCCATATGAAGTGAAATGCAGTGTTATTGTCATCAAATTGAAGACTTATAGTTTGCAATGTTGTGTGAATATTGCATTGTTGTTGGTATATACTTGCTTTTTTGGTTGTGATTTTTGCCTTTTCCAGCTTTGTGAATCAATTGAAGACTTCTCTTATTTGGGTGTTACTATTATTTTCGACGAATTTCTGTGGAAGTTATAGATGGTAATAAATAATTATTTAATTAACTATAAAAGACAATTAGGACGTAATTTGCCACTAAAACTAAGTAGTAATACAAGAAAAATTAAATAAATTAATACAAAATAAAATACTAGGAAAATTAAATAAATTATATAATATAATAAACTATAAAATAAAATAAATTTAATTTATTATTTAATTTAATATAATAAAAAATAAAATAAAATAAATTTAATTTAATTTAATATAATAAAATAAATTTAATTTATTATTTAATATAATATAATAAAAAATAAAAAAATAAATCTAAATAAATAAATTAATTTAATTTAATCTAAATAAATAAATTAATTTAATTTAAATAAATTAAATTAAATTAAATTAAAGAATATAATATTATATAATACAAAATAAATTAAATTAAAATACATAAATAAATAAATCTAAATAAATTAATAAATTAAATTTAAAATAAATAAAATAAAATTAATAATAAACTAGAATAAATTAAAATTTTAAAATTTAATTTAATTTAATATTGTAAAGTCCCCGAACTCGGATACTTGAAACCCGAACTCGGTACTTCACGATACCATTTCTATGAGCGGAAATATTACTACTAATAATAATAATAATATAAATTTTAAACTTAACTTATATTTATCAGAGTTTAATCCCAAGTACGCAACCTTTACTACATTCTTTACATGATATATAATACATATCATTAACTTAATACAATCTATATATTACAAATGATACCAATAACATATTCTGTTTGCTTTCCTTTTCACTTGATCCTGGCCGAGCCTTCTAACTGTTCACACTTAGCTGAAAACATTTAAATTAAGCAAGGGTGAGCATTTGAGTGCCCAGTAAGTATTATATATATATATAAGCTGAAAGAATTTAAATGTTTTCTTTATAATATTCTTCTACAACCAGTCAATAGTTGTGAAGTAATCTGTACCAATAATAATAACATAACAATCCTCGTTCAAATTTTTTTAAAACTGTGTATTGACTATACATGGGGTTTCTGTGACATACTATGAACATTATTTTTCATTTTCGAAAGGGTTTAAACAGAAATTCATCTGTAAACCGGCCATTGCTTACGGGCCTGAGGGTGTACAGTCCATGGGCCCTGTATTGATCAATACTACATTGCTAGAACGATATTATCGTTCATCCTTTGTCCGCCGTAGCGCATAAAAATTTTCCCATTATCGGGATGTTCATACCTGTCGGGTTTTTATAACAAAGGTCTTATATAATTCAACATATATGTATATCAAAGGTGTATCAACATCTGATTAAATACAATGATTATCCAAGTGGGGATACTTGTATAATCATTTATAGAAATTAATGAATAGAATATATAACTGAATTATCATATACTAACATGTTGATAATCAATGGGCGTATATAATATAGGCTTAACAATCTGTACAGTAATAATATAACTTTGAAACATTCTTACACTTGTCCAATGCATAAAGAAAATGCAAAGGTAGGATACTTGCCTGATGCGCTGCTTACAATTACGCAACTTAGATCTATCTGTTATACCGAAACCTATCATTAATAAGATCATTCTATCGATTAGAATCACATATCATAACACATAGTACTGCTTATTACAGTCAGCACATAACATAATCACATTGTCACGCATGTTTCACAATCATGGCATCACAAACAAACATTAACTCATTCCTAATCACATTGTCATACAACTTTATCCACCATTGAATCACAAATAAAATAATTAACTAACTAAATTTCTAAGTCCAGATCAATTTCTGAACCATGTCGGTCTACCGACATTTTTATCGGGTAATTATTGAATCTAAAACTCTAAACAGTTGTTCAATATCCATTTAGACTAATTAAATAACAGTCATATCATTTTTCATAACCTTATAATAATTATAAATAATTATTACTATTTACTATAATTTTTGAAATATCAGAATCATTATTAAATGATTTAAATATCAAACAATTCTATTATCATCAATATTTAATTAATAGAAAATTATTAATCAAACCATTGCCAAAATATTAAAGTTATTTATAATAACTTAAAATATTTGTAAAGTACTTATATTACCCTTAAATGATTTTTAAAACATTTAAAATCATTCTTAAATAATTACCATTAATATTTAAATATTAATGAACTATTTATTCAAATATTAAAAGTCATTAATTATAACTTAAAATATTTTTAATTCATTTATATCCTTTTTTTAAATGATTTTTAAATAAATAAAACCTTTTTTAAACTATTTATTTAATATAATTATTAAATAAAATTAATATCATTAATCATTACATAAATATTATTAATATTAAATTATTAATGAAATTATTCTTTAAATATTAAAAGTTATATTTTATGACTTAAAATATCTTTAAACACTTTATTTTCATTTAAAATGATTATTATAATATTAAAATCATTTTTAAACTAAATTATTTAATATAATTATTAAATAACTTTAATATCATTAATAATAATTAATTAATGAAATTTACCTTTAAATATTAAAAGTTATATTTTATAACTTAAAATATTTTTAAATACCTTATTCTTATTTAAAATTATTTTTAAAATAATAAAATCATTTTTAAACTAATTTATTTAATATAATTATTAAATAAACTAAATATCATTAATAATAAATTAATATCATTAATATTAAATTAATAATATTTTTCATGACAAAATATCAAAAGTCATATTTTATAATTTAAAATATTTTTATAATACTTTAAATGATTTTTAAAATCATAAATTTTATTTTCCATTATTTATTTAATATATTTATTAAATAACTTAAACATCATTAATATTAATTAATTAAGGAAATTTCATCACAAAATATTAAAATTCAACAAAAATGACTTAAAATATTTTCTAGCACAATAATATAATTTTTCATGATTTTTCATGAATTAAAACTATTTTTAAATAATTTATTTAATATTATAACTAAATAAATAAATACCTTTTATATTCCAAAAATTTTAAATATTTTTAAAATATACTCAAAATAATTAAAAACTATTTTTCGGACTTTAAAATAATTTTTCAGAATTTATTTTGTATTTTTCATAATTAAAAACTATTTTTTTTCTATTTTTAAATCATTTTCGAAAAATAATTATAATAAACCGTCGCTAAAGGCCCCTATAGCGACAGAACCGTCGCTATAGGTGTTCTTGAGTCTTTCAGAAACTTCAAAGGCAGTAACCGAGTGGTCTAGTTTGACCAATCATTCCGATCGGATCGAGGGGTTTGAATGTATGTTTTTGGTCTGATTATGTAGCCATAATGCAAAACTACATGATCTAACAAACAACAAGATCAAAAAAATTAACACAAACTAGATCCAAACAACCAAAGTTACTGTCAGAGCTGTTCTTCATTTCCAAAAATGAAGAACAGTCGAGCAATCACTTTTAAGCTACTCCCACGATCAATCATGTTAATCATTTTATGATATACAAGTTGTAGTGTGTAGACAACATACCCTTGTACATATCTATTCCATAACATCAACCAAACAACAACAAATCTAGCCAGTAATAGCCGGTCAACCCATGCCAGAACACAGATTCATCTGTTTTCTAGGTTGCCCAGAAATTATGAACTGTGTTCGAGCAAACCACTTTGACCGGCCACTACGATCGACTCGTTTGCTTTCAAGGAACGTTTAAGGCAAAAATATGGAGCTGATATACTAGACTACAATTAGATACAACGATCAAACAAAAAATTAACACAATGACAGATCTAGGCTATTTAAAAAGCTGTCAGACGTTGTTCTTAGTTTCTGGGTTGCCCAGAAAGTCCCCGGTCAATGCCGGTCAACGTGGTTTGACCACAAATATCTTACAATTTGTTACGTATTTAGGCCTGATTCTAGCTCCAGATTAAAGATCTCATACAAGGCTACATAATAAAACACTTAAATAACAGAAACATTAAACACATAACAATCTACAGCGTCTGACATTTGATGTCAGAACACACAAAAAATAATTTTCCAGATTTTTGAAAAACATAGATTTCGAGCATTAGATGTTATGGACCTACTTTCTACCAACCCAGATCATCACTATAATCTATAAACAACATATTCCAACATGTAAAACATAACATCAAACAACCGATTATAGACAGAATTTTTAGGTTTAGTGTTATACCTTTCTTGCTCGATTCCTTGATCCTATATTACTGATTTGGTATGGAATTTCCTGGGGCTTAATAAAGGAAATATAAAGCCTGATAATTTCGTGGGTCTTGTGCTTGAGAGAGTCAAGGAAGTGAGTTGTGTGAAATTAAGCTATTAAATGATTTTTCTCTCTCTCCAAAGCTATATATACATCATATATGCAATGGATTTGGCTGAAAATTGGCTGAACTTATAGGGTTTGTAGCACATGGCTATGAGTAGGGTAGTTCAACAACTAAAGCATTGGCAAGTTTGACAAGTTAACCTCAATAATGCACATAAGGGCAATATGGTCATTTATTAATTGATTTTAATGGCAATTAAGTAACATGACAAACCCTTAGGGTATAGGGTTTGGATTAGGGTTTAGGGTTTTGACCATTTTAGGGTTTAAAAATAATTCTAGAATTTCCAAAATTAGGATTTAAAAAAATAAATAACAATTTAGTTAAAAAAATAAATTGATTTTAGTTTCTAAAATCTTGAAAAATAAATTTTGTAATTAAATTAGGTTTGTAATTATCTTATACATAGACATTAGGGTTTATTACCCTTAATCATAATTAACTTTGCTAATAAAGCAATTAGAGTTTTAATTTAGGAAAATTAATAAGGTTTTATATACCTTAATAATTAGGGTTTCTAACCTTTAAAATTAAGATTTCTAATTTTACGATTAGGGCATACGATTAGTAATGAGAGTTTACAATTACTAATTAAGGTTTCTAAAATTAGAAATTATATTCCCGAATTTAATAATTAGGGTTCTCAATTAATTAGGGTTTCTAATTAATTAGGTTTTAGAGTTTTTCCTAATTAATTTTAATTTCCCCAATACACAACATAATCCACATTAACATGATTACATAATAGTCTTAAGCCGGCATTCGGCTTTAACTTAGGGTTTAACAACTTAAACTAGGGTTTTGCCATTTACACAATATTTAACCAATACTATCAGTCCACGCATATACAGTACATATTTATAGCACTGAAAAATCAAAAATATAATTAGTATTATATTATTATCATCATTCCTTAATCCAGAACCAGAAATAGAGTTTATCAGACTAGTATTTAGGGTTTATAAAAATATTAATAGGGTTTGGTCGTAATATAATAAAACTGTTCCACACATTAACATTACACACATATATAATCATACTTATCTATAACACTAACAAATAATAATATAATATTATTATTTTCATTCCTTGATCAAAACCCGGAATTAGGGTTTGGATTCCATATCTGATTTATCTTTCATATATAACCTTAATAATTAAGTTAAAATAATTTACTTAATATCTTGAACAAAATTCATATAATAAAATAAGTATTATAAATATTCTATATTCATATCATATATTATTCAATTAATATAATTATCATATTTTCATAGAAAATAAACATTAAAAATATTTTTACTATAAAACTAATTATTATTAGTATATAATTTATAATGAGCAATAATTCAAAAATAAAATTATTCATAATCATTCATGTAATAAATATATTCTATATTCATCACATAAATACATACATAATACCTTTCACACATTCTTACCTTTAAAATAAATAATTATTCTAAAATCATTTCATATATTATTTAAATAATATAAGATTATATTTTCCTTGAAAAATAATTAATAAAACATTTCCGATAAGGAATTAGTTAGTATAAAAATATAATTGATAATAATCAAATAATTCTAAAATAAATTTATTTGCAATACTTAATGTAATAAATAAATTTTATTTATCACACATATAATTATAATTACACATTACCTTGACACATATCATTCATATTTATTTTAATAAATAAATAAAAAAAAAAATATACGCAAAATTTATGATTCATTTATATAGAAAATATCGGGTTGTCACATTCACCCTCCCTTATAAAGATTCCGTCCCCGGAATCACCTTTTAAAACCTATACATACCAGGGTACATAGCTTACACAATCATTCCAAGTAGATCTCGATCATGGTTGATCGATTCGATCTTTAACTATTCAGCAAAACGCGTATCTATCTCCTTAAACAGAAATTTGATTTCTAAGAAAACTCAAATTCCTCCTTCAAAATAATTTATAAAAATAATTTTACTATATATAAAAATATAATAAGAAAATAAAAATTGGTTAGATTAATACCTGGAGTTGCATCCCCGTCTGCTACCGAATCCCGAACAGTCCCGCTGAAGACGCTTGCGGTTGATTTCGTTGGTTTGTTTGTTGAAGTTGATCCCGTTGTCGCCAATGTCCTGCTGCCTTGTTCCGTATTCGCATTCCTTATTTCCATTTCGTTTCTTGGACAGTCTTTCACCTTATGCTTTATTGATTCGCACACAACACATTCACTATACATTCTTGGATTGGGACATTTTGGAAAGATATATATCCCTTCTGTCCTTACTTTCCACACACAAACTTTTCTTTTAAACACATTCCTGGTTTATTTCCGATATTATCAAGATTATTTTCTTTTATCATATAGGTGACAAAAGTTGTCTTTTGCCCCTCCGTTATCCTAGCTATCACATACGCTTTAACAGGGTCGGTTGATCTTCTAAATCCTGGCGGTCCGATTGTCTTGAAGTCTTTGAAGTTTGTCGATCGATTTTCTAGTTGATTTCCTGCGACTGGTATTTCGTTCTGCATAACTTGATCGTCCGCATTCGCAAAAATTTCGATGTCGGGTCTGGTTGTCCTCCAACTTTGTTCACAAGTCCTTCTATCCTTTGGTTTCGTTTTCGTTTTGACGGCATTTTTTTATAAATTATTCTTACATTCTAAGCCTTATCGTAAACGCTTAACATATAATGTAAGACCCCGAATTTTATGAAATAAAAGTATTCAATTTTTCTTATATTTACAATTCAGTAAATGGTTAAATTGATAAAAGGTTAAAGTTAAGGGTGATATATGAATTTTTTTCAAAAATAAGCAAGTGGTTATAAAATACTCATTGTTGTCGGGAAACATTCGTTTGGTCGTGGAATATTCGTACGACGGAGCAGTCTTTTGTGGGCCCCGTAACAAAATAACTGTCGGATGAAGAAAACGACAAATTAAAGTTTTTTTATAAATAACGGCGTAATCGTTACCGTTTACACTGTTGGAATACCCGGTGGTTAAAATACAGTAATACGCGTTGTTGCACTGTAGCACACTGTATTGCACAGTATTTTGAATTATTAATCCTTACGTAAGAAGGCACTACTCAATAATTGCTACAGGAGTTACTGTTCATTACTTTATTGATTCAATAATTGCTGCGTTGATATTTATATTATTATTGTTTCAATAATTGTCATTGCACAGTATTTTCCATTATCAGATCAATAATTCATATTATTTGAATAATATTATCAGATAACATTATTGGTAATGTCTAGAAAGTTCTGTCAAGGAGAGGTTTGGTCATCTAATTGTGCGCCAGTAAGGAGAAATCCTTATTGGAAAGCCCCCTCTATCCTGGGAACGGCCTAGTTGTCAGTACTGTGATTCTGTAATATTATTTTTAATAATTAATTATTGATTATTATGATAAAGAAAATATTTATTTTATGTGGATATAGATGGAGAAAATTTTTAATGTGACAATCGTTGAAAATTAATATTTTATCTTTTTCTGATAAAATAATTCATTTAAATATATTATTATATTTTAATAATATAATAATGGTGATATTTTTATAATGAATGGAGGATATATGAGTTTATGAGGAGAAAGAGTATTTTGTTGTAATAAATATTAAAAAACAGATTTTGTGTGTCGGTAAACCCATTTCTTGACTGAAAATTGATTGTAGACTGTAAAATTGTCCGTTTGTGGATTTTGGATAATTTCTGTTTGGAATTTGGAAAAATTTTCTTCTGCAAAGTTGTAGAGAATTGAAATTTCTATAAAAAGCCGCGAGATTCGAATTTTCTGACAAATGAGCTATTTATTGTGAATTATTGAAGTTTCGGGGTTTCGAAATAATTGATTTTTGAGAGTTTAATTATTTTTTTATTTCAAAAACGTTTTTTTTATTTTTTTCTAGAAGGTGAGCATGTGGGAAATGCTAAAATCAGATTCCTTGGTGGTGGGCTTGAATATTTGGTAAATATTGATATTTTATTAATTTAGTCTCCTTTGGCGTTCTAACATTTTCCTATAAATAGAGGGCTAAGTTAGAATTGAAAATCACACCAGAAACAAAGTTTTCTCTCTTTCTCTCTATATATTATCGAGCGTATTCTTTGAGTATACTTTGAGTATTGCTATACGGTTCAAGTTCGTTCAGTGTTATTCTAGTCAGAGGTACTGTCTTTCGAGGTAAGGGATAGTAAGGGAGGTTATTTTCTTCTAAAATGATATTATTTCTTCAATATCATTATGCCGAAATATTGGTTGGAACTTTTTATCAAATTTGGAACTTTTTCATGTCAGAGTTACTATTCACGAGTTACTATTCATGAGTTACTATTCACGAGTTACTATTCACGAGTACTATTTACGAAGCGTGAAGATGTTTTTTTTTGTGAAATTACTATCTTTTGGTGTCAGAGTTATTATTCACGTATACGACACTATTCACGAATACGGCACTATTCATCGAAAAATGAAAATTTTCCCTTTTCGTCTAAAATATCTATTGTGGATACTAGCTTTGATTGTATCCATGTTTTGATCATTCTTGAATTTTACACCACTATGATTATTTTTAAGGTATTTTTGGACATGGATAAAATAAAGTACGAATCCTTAATCCTTAATCCTTGTCATTTTGTTTCACTGGATTCGTTTCTTTAAAAATATTTTTTTTCATCATCCTCAATCCTAAATGATGATATAATTGAATATCTTTGGCCTGTAGTGCAAAGATGAATGATTTCTGATGAATATCTTTGGCCCGTAGTGCAAAGATGAACAGGTGTTTAGATGAACATGACCAACTGATGAATATCTTTGGCCTGTAGTGCAAAGATGACTTGTTGATGAATATCTTTGACCTGTAGTGCAAAGATGACTTGTTGATGAATATCTTTGGCCTGTAGTGCAAAGATTACTTGTTGATGAATATTTTTGGCCTGTAGTGCAAAGATGACTTATTGATGTATATCTTTGGCTGTAGTGCAAAGATGAATTTATTAGTATGATTATGAACATGAACTGTGATTTAGTATAACCATGATCTTTGATGTTTCAGGTGATAAAAATTATCTTTGTCCTGGATGAGAAAAGGAATTTAGAACAACAATTACGATTATGAGTTATACATGTGATTGTGGACAGGAATTGATGATTGATGTTATAGGGATAAAACATTGTTGATGGACTTTTAACATGGAGAAGATAATAGACTTTATAGTCTATTTGACTCTTCTAATGGATTGCTCGTTCCGCTGCAACTATGGTTGAATTTTTTTTTCATATACCATTTGTTCTAAATCTCTGATTTATTACTGTTGAAGGCTATTGATAATTTATTTATCTTTAGTCATGACATTCTTTACTGAGCTAGTTGTGCTCACCCTTTTGCTTCACAATTCCTTTCAGGTAATACGAGTGTAGCTGGGTCGAGCGGGGGAATAACAAGGGAATAGAACGGTGGTCTATAGATGTTGAGGGTGAGGTGAATTTAACTTGGAAGGGTGTTTTGCCACTGTCATACAAGATGTCTAATGACATACCACCTCGTGTCATCATAAGACATGGATGTGCTCATCCACTTGCTGAGTATATCTACCAGCACTATCTATATGATCTTGGAGTCTATTTGAAATATAACTCTCAATTAGGGACAGTGGAGATAATGATATGTCAGGAGAAGACTTGCCATTGAGAAGAATATGATAGTAATCTTCTTGTTTTTCTTTGGGGTCTATTGGGTCAACCAAGGATAATTCTGTGGCCATATGATATCTATAATAACCTAGACGCATGGCCTCCCATGTACGAAGGTTTTCTTGAGCACTTCCCAAAGATTTTAATTTCTAAAACAGTTTTCGACTATACCTTTATGTAAGGTGTCATTATGATGTGCTGTCCACGGTTGGGACATGAGTCACAGTTGATATATATTTGTATCCAAACTCACAGTATATGTGTTGTTGTATTTTTGCACGACAATTGTTGTAATAAAGTTGTAGTTGTTTTCGGTACCATGTATTTGGCGACTCAAAATGGGTTGGATGGAATGGACCTATTTTGGGGTCGTTACATATAACACAAATCTTTCTATTCAAATAATTATGTACTCAAAATATTATATTTTGAAAACTCGGTCTACTGTAATAACCAGTGACCAAATAAATATCTACTATCTTTATACCAATTTATCCCATTAATCCAACATAAACTCATATTTATACCACTTGGCATGCCTTAGCACACACTGCTTTAAACATCCGCTATCCCTTTGTGACTAGAAAGTCGTGAATCGCTGCCATAACTTATACAAAACATTACATTACACCAACATACCTATCATATATACCACCTAAAATTATATATATCCAACTAATACTAATACTACCTATTCCTTACACATTTACTAACGATCAATTTCTTGGTAACCTATCTATTTCCATTATCCTCAATATCTATTCACACACAACTATACCTAATTTGTCACAACTTATAACACATTATGAGTTTAAGAACTCATCACAAACATACGAGTTTAAGAACTCACCATAAATATACGAGTTTAAGAACTCAACATTGACCACATATCCTTTAACTATACTTTACCTATCAGTTATACTTAGCATTTCTTGATCCAGTACTATATTTTCCAAAATAACCACTTCTTTGAGGAAGCTTTCAATGTGAGCCTCTATTGCAGCTATTAGCTTTGATATTGGCTCAGTCATGGAGGTTGACTTATTTTTTACGACTTAAGGGTATCCTAATTCTGTTCCTTTCTAACACCTACACACAAAATTATCTTAACTAGTAAATAATAAATACACACATCACATAAAGGTTTTATATAAGTTATCTTTTAGTTTGCTTGACGATAAATTTATTCAATTCATCTCATTTTTAAACTCTATATGAGTTATTTATATTTTCAACGTTTCCCTCTGTCCTAAGGTTATAGCCTAAGGTCTAACCCACCTAAGGTTTCTAACCTATAGCTCTGATACCAAATGTAAAATCCCCGAACCCGGATACTTGAAACCCGAACTCGGTACTTCACGATACCATTTCTATGAGCGGAAATATTACTAATAATAATAACAATAATATAAATTTTAAACTTAACTTACATTTATCAGAGTTTAATCCCAAGTACGTAACCTTTACTACATTCTTTATATGATATATAATACATATCATTAACTTAATACAATCTATATATTACAAATGATACCAATAACATATTTTGTTTGCTTTCCTTTTCACTTGATCCTGGCCGAGCCTTCTAACTGTTCACACTTAGCTGAAAATATTTAAATTAAGCAAGGGTGAGCATTTGAGTGCCCAAAAAGTATTATATATATATATATATATATAAGTTGAAAGAATTTAAATGTTTTCTTTATAATATTCTTTTACAACCAGTCAATAGTTGTGAAGTAATCTGTACCAATAATAATAACATAACAACCCTCGTTCAAATTTTTTAAAACTGTGTATTGACTATACATGGGGTTTCTGTGACATACTATGAACATTGTTTTTCATTTTCGAAAGGGTTTAAACAGAAAATCATCTGTAAACCGGCCATTGCTTACGGGCCTGAGGGTGTACAGTCCGTGGGCCCTGTATTGATCAATACTACATTGCTAGAACGATATTATCGTTCATCCTTTGTCCGCCGTAGCGCATAAAAATTTTCCCATTATCGGGATGCTCATACCTGTCGGGTTTTTATAACAAAGGTCTTATATAATTCAACATATATGTATATCAAAGGTGTATCAACATGTGATTAAATACACTGATTATCCAAGTGGGGACACTTGTATAATCATTTATAGAAATTAACGAATAGAATATATAACTGAATTATCATATACTAACATGTTGATAATCAATAGGCGTATATAATATAGTCTTAACAATCTGCACAGTAATAATATAACTTTGAAACATTCTTACACTTGTCCAATGCATAAAGAAAATGCAAAGGTAGGATACTTGCCTAATGCACTGCTTACAATTACGCAACTTAGATCTATCTGTTATACCGAAACCTATCATTAATAAAATCATTCTATCGATTAGAATCACATATCATAACACATAGTACTGCTTATTACAGTCAGCACATAACATAATCACATTGTCACACATGTTTTACAATCATGGCATCACAAACAAACATCAACTCATTCCTAATCACATTGTCACACAACTTTATCCACCATTGAATCACAAATAAAATAATTAACTAACTAAATTTCTAAGTCCAGATCAATTTCTGAATCATGTCGGTCTACCGACATCTTTATCGGGTAATTATCGAGTCTAAAACTCTAAACAGTTGTTCAATATCCATTTAGACTAATTAAATAACAGTCATATCATTTTTCATGACCATATAATAATTATAAGATAATTATTACCATTTACCATAATTTTTAAAATATCAGAATTATTATTAAATGATTTAAATATCAAACAATTCTATTATCATCAATATTTAATTAATAGAAAACTATTAATCAAACCATTGCCAAAATATTAAAGTTATTTATAATAACTTAAAATATTTGTAAAGTACTTATATTACCCTTAAATGATTTTTAAAACATTTAAAATCATTCTTAAATAATTACCATTAATATTTAAATATTAATGAACTATTTATCCAAATATTAAAAGTCATTAATTATAACTTAAAATATTTTTAATTCATTTATATCTTTTTTTTAAATGATTTTTAAATAAATAAAACCATTTTTAAAATATTTATTTAATATAATTATTAAATAAACTTAATATCATTAATCATTAAATAAATCTCATTAATATTAAATTATTAATGTAATTATTCTTTAAATATTAAAAGTTATATTTTATAACTTAAAATATCTTTGAACACTTTATTTTCATTTAAAATGATTATTATAATATTAAAATCATTTTTAAACTAAATTATTTAATATAATTATTAAATAACTTTAATATCATTAATAATAATTAATTAATGAAATTTACCTTTAAATATTAAAAGTTATATTTTATAACTTAAAATATTTTTAAATATCTTATTCTTATTTAAAATGATTTTTAAAATAATAAAATCATTTTTAAACTAATTTATTTAATATAATTATTAAATAAACTAAATATCATTAATAATAAATTAATATCATTAATATTAAATTAAAAATATTTTTCATGACAAAATATCAAAAGTCATATTTTATAATTTAAAATATTTTTATAATAATTTAAATGATTTTTAAAATCATAAATTTTATTTTCCATTATTTATTTAATATATTATTAAATAACTGAAACATCATTAATATTAATTAATTAAGGAAATTTCATCACAAAATATTAAAATTCATCAAAAATGACTTAAAATATTTTCTAACACAATAATATAATTTTTCATGATTTTTCATGAATTAAAACCATTTTTAAATAATTTATTTAATATTATAACTAAATAAATAATTACCTTTTATATTCCAAAAATTTTAAATATTGTTAAAATATACTCAAAATAATTAAAAACTATTTTACGGACTTTAAAATAATTTTTCAGAATTTATTTTGTATTTTTCATAATTAAAAACTATTTTTTTCTATTTTAAATCATTTTCAGAAAATAATTATAATAAACCGTCGCTAAAGGCCCCTATAGTGACAGAACCGTCGTTATAGGTGTTCTTGAGTCTGTCAGAACCTTCAAAGGCAGTAACCGAGTGGTCTAGTTTGACCAATCTTTCCGATCGGATCAAGGGGTTTGAATGAATGTTTTTGGTCCGATTATGTAGCCATAATGCAAAACTACATGATCTAACAAACAACAAGATCAAAAAAATTAATACAAACTAGATCCAAGCAACCAAAGTTACTGTCAGAGCTGTTCTTCATTTCCAAAAATGAAGAACAGTCGAGCAGTCACTTTTAAGCTACTCCCAAGATCAATCATGTTAATCATTTTATGATATACAAGTTGTAGTGTGTAGACAACATACCCGTGTACATATCTATTCCATAACATCAACCAAACAACAACAGATCTAGCCGGTAATAGCCAGTCAACCCAATCCAGAACACAGATTCATCTGTTTTCTGGGTTGCCTAGAAATCATGAACTGTGTTCGAGCAAACCACTTTGACCGGCCACTACGATCGACTCGTTTGCTTTCAAGGAGCGTTTAAGGCAAAAATATGGAGCTAATATACTAGACTACAACTTAGATACAACGATCAAACAAAAAATTAACACAATGACAGATCTAGGCTATTTAAAAAGCTGTCAGACGTTGTTCTTAGTTTCTGGGTTGCCCAGAAAGTCCCCGGTCAATGCCGGTCAACGTGGTTTGACCACAAATATCTTACAATTTGTTACGTATTTAGGCCTGAGTCTAGCTCCAGATTAAAGATCTCATACAAGGCTACATAATAAAACACTTAAATAACAAAAACATTAAACACATAACAATCTACAGCGTCTGACATTTGATGTCAGAACACACAAAAAATAATTTTCCAGATTTTTGAAAAACATAGATTTCGAGCATTAGATGTTATGGACCTACTTTCTACCAACCCAGATCATCACTATAATCTATAAACAACATATTCCAACATGTAAAACATAACATCAAACAACCGATTATGGACATAATTTTTAGGTTTAGTGTTATACCTTTCTTGCTCGATTCCTTGATCCTATGTTACTGATTTGGTATGGAATTTCGTGGGGCTTGATAAAGGAAATATAAAGCCCGATAATTTCGTGGGTCTTGTGCTTGAGAGAGTCAAGGAAGTGAGTTGTGTGAAATTAAGCTATCAAATGATTTTTCTCTCTCTCCAAAGCTATATATACATCATATATGCAATGGATTTGGCTGAAAATTGGCTGAACTTATAGGGTTTGTAGCACATGGCTATGAGTAGGGTAGTTCAACAACTAAAGCATTGGCAAGTTTGACAAGTTAACCTCAATAATGCACATAAGGGCAATATGGTCATTTATTAATTGATTTTAATGGCAATTAAGTAACATGACAAACCCTTAGGGTTTAGGGTTTAGATTAGGGTTTAGGGTTTGGACCATTTTAGGGTTTAAAAATAATTCTAGAATTTCCAAAATTATGATTTAAAAAAATAAATAACAATTTAGTTAAAAAAATAAATTGATTTTAGTTTCTAAAATCTTGAAAAATAAATTTGTTAATTAAATTAGGTTTGTAATTATGTTATACATGGACATTAGGGTTTATTACCCTTAATCATAATTAACTTTGCTAATAAAGCAATTAGAGTTTTAATTTAGGAAAATTAATAAGGTTTTATATACCTTAATAATTAGGGTTTCTAACCTTTAAAATTAAGATTTCTAATTTTACGATTAGGGCATACGATTAGTAATGAGAGTTTACAATTACTAATTAAGGTTTCTAAAATTAGAAATTATATTCCCGAATTTAATAATTAGGGTTCTCAATTAATTAGGGTTTCTAATTAATTAGGTTTTAGAGTTTTTCTTAATTAATTTTAATTTCCCCAGTACACAACATAATCCACATTAACATGATTACATAACAGTCTTAAGCCGACATTCGGCTTTAACTTAGGGTTTAACAACTTAAACTAGGGTTTTGGCATTTACACAATATTTAACCAATATTATCAGTCCACGCATTTACAGTACATATTTATAGCACTGAAAAATCAAAAATATAATTAGTATTATATTATTATCAACATTCCTTAATCCCGAACCAGAAATAACACTAACAAATAATAATATAATATTATTATTTTCATTCCTTGATCAAAACCCGAAATTAGGGTTTGGATTCCATATCTGATTTATCTTTCATATATAACCTTAATAATTAAGTTAAAATAATTTACTTAATATCTTGAATAAAATTCATATAATAAAATAAGTATTATAAAAATTCTATATTCATATCATATATTATTCAATTAATATAATTATCATATTTTAATGGAAAATAAACATTAAAAACATTTTTACTATAAAACTAATTATTATTAGTATATAATTTATAATGAGCAATAATTCAAAAATAAAATTATTCATAATCATTCATGTAATAAATATATTCTATATTCATCACATAAATACATACATAATACCTTTCACGCATTCTTACCTTTAAACTAAATAATTATTCTAAAATCATTTCATATATTATTTAAATAATATAAGATTATATTTTTCTTGAAAAATAATTAATAAAACATATCCGATAAGGAATTAATTAGTATAAAAATATAATTAATAATAATAAAATAATTCTAAAATAAATTTATTTGCAATACTTAATGTAATAAATAAATTTTATTTATCACACATATAATTATAATTACACATATCATTCATATTTATTTTAATAAATAAAAAAAAATTATACGCAAAATTTATGATTCATTTATATAGAAAATATCGGGTTGTCACAAATATCATTAAATATAAATTAATTAATTTTAATAATATAATATAATAAAAAATAAAATAAAATAGAATAATTATCTTAAACTAAGTAGCATTTGCTTAGTTTTCCATTAATTAAAAAATATCCCAAATTAAATAAAATCAAAGCTAATAAATTAAAATAATATAATATATTTAAAATAAATTTACATAAAATAAAATAATAAACTAAGTAGAATTTGCTTAGTTTTCTACAATTAAAAGTAACTGAATAATAAGTTGTCTATATATTCAATAAATAAAATAAAATACATGTTGATTGGGTAGCAGTTACCTAGTTTTTCATTGGTAAAATAAACTAAGTAGCATGTGCTTAGTTTGCCACAATTTTCAATAAACTCAATAATGTCATGTGTTGAATCTTCAATACACCAAATTCACAATCAATTACGATTATACACTTTATAGTACATATATCATTCCATTAACCTGTGAATATTTATTATAGGTAGGAGCTTAGAAATCCATTTGACATTCACTCATTATGAGTGAATGTCGAATAATCCTCAGTTTGGGACTGTTACTGGATGTTATGTCTCACTTAGATCGGTGCCAATTCACAAGGTGCATTTTTATAAACTTTTGAAGATTTTTCAGCTGGTGTCTCTACATGTTCTCCGAGTGCATACTTAGACTAAGTTGTCTTGGTCTATTTCGTATACTTGGAGACCATGGGGAGGTGCTGCTGAAATTTTCTTAAAATATAAGAAATGTGCTCAAGATTGGCACTAGTGAGGAGACGCATCCAGGAACGGGATAGAAGCCTAACCCCTGTAGAGTGGATATATACACTAGGTAAACTGAATACATGCATAGACCATATTCATGATTATTCTTGATCTAATTGGGTATTTTCTTCAATTAAAGATGTCAGTCGACCGGAGTTGGATTTACCGTAGGATTAAGATTGATAGGAGGGGATTAGTTGATGCGTTCCGTGATGGGGTGTCCAATTTTATGAACAAGGCAATAGAACATGTTGATGATCCGAATGGAAAGATGAGATGTCTGTGTTTCAAGTGTAAGAACATGATATGGAAGACTGCCGATGAAGTTAAATTTGACTTATATTCACGTGGGTTTGTGGATGGGTATTCGATATGGATTCATCACGGGGAATCAGTTGAGTTTAGAGAACGGAAAGATAGTGCTGTAGACCAATCGGTTCACAGGGATTCGCAATCAGATAACTATGATGTTTTGCAGATGTTGGTTGATGCGTATGGCCCTACCAATATTGACTGGGCTAAAAACTATCATGAGTCAAGCAGTGCTCAACAAAAGCCAAATGATTCAGCAGCTGCTTTCTACAAGTTTCTATCTGAATCGAGTTTTCCATTGTATCCTAGAAATGACAAGCACACCAAGCTTTCTGCAGTTACGAAGCTTTTACAATTCAAGAATGAGCATGACTGCAGTGAGAGAGGATTCAATGATTTGCTTGATATTATCAGCGAGTTCTTACCTAGGAATAATACTCTGCCTGCAAATTACTATGAAGTGAAGAAGATGGTTAAGGGGTTGAATCTCGGGTATGAGAAGATCGATGCTTGTGAGCAGGATTGCATGTTATACTATGGGGAGGACAAAGATAAGGTGCAGTGTGATATATGTAACTCGCCAAGGTACAAGATCACAAAACGTGGGGGGAAGAGAAACATGTTCCAAAGAAGATTTTGCGGTACTTTCCTCTTGTGCTGAGGTTGCAACGGCTATTCATGTCTGCGCACACTGCTCAGCATATGAGTTGGCATAAAATAATGGATGGCGTGCCTGGTCAGCTGACTCACCTAGCAGATGGAGATGAATGCAAGAATTTTGATGACAATTTTCCATAATTTGACGACGAAGTTAGGAACGTCAGGATTGGGATGGCTACTGATGGTTTCTGTCCATTTAATAATTTTAGTCAGCCTTACTCTGTTTGTCCAATGATTATTGTAGCTTATAATCTTCCACCGTCAATGTGCATGAGGGATCCGTATCTTTTCTTGACCTTACTTATACCGGGGATAAGAGTCCTACAAAAGACATTAACTTGTACCTTAGGTTGTTAGTCGATGAATTTAAGATGTTGTGGGAAACAGGTGTAAAAACTTTTGATAAATCTGTCGGGAAAATTTTTTGATCAAGGCAGCCTTGTTGTGGACTAACACTGTCTTTCCAGCACTAGGGATGATTAGTGGTTGGTCGACTCATGGTAAGTTGTCATGTCTAGTCTGTATGGGGGATATGCAAGGCACTCAACTATGTCATGGCCGAAAAACTAGTTTCTTTAGAACTTCTCGTAGATTCTTGCATGCTGAGCACAGTTATAGAAAGATGTTTACACAGTTCAATAAAAAGACGGAGAAGAGGGGGGTTGTTGGCCTCTTGTCGGGAAGCAACGTATTGGGCTGGCTAAATGATCTAACATTTCCACCGCCTGGGAAGGAACATGGTAAGTTGGGAGCTATAGGATATGGGAAAAGTAATAACTGGACACACTTGCCGATTTGGTTTGAGTTGCCATACTGGGTCACACGAGCACTTCGTCATTGTATAGATGTTATGCATACAGAAAAGAATTTATTCAAGAATTTATTTTACACCGTACTAGATACAAGTGGTAAAACAAAAGATAATGATAAAGCACGTAAAGACTTGGAGGAAATGAATATCAGGCAGGAATTGTGGCTCTGACCTAATAACACAAAACCAAAAGCTCCATTTTCTCTTACCGAGCAACAAGTTAAAAACATTTACAAGTGGCTTAGCGCATTGAAGCTCCCAGATGGATATGCTTCTAACATATCTTGTTGTACTAAGGTTGAACAGTTAAAAATTACTGGGTTCAAAAGTCATGACTGTCATGTATTCATGCAGAAGTTGATGCCAATTGCATTTCGTGAGGTGTTACCCAGGAATATTAATGATACTTTTACCGCACTTTTAAATTTCTTCAAGATATTTGCTCAACTGTTATAAGGTATAGTGATGTGGAGCAGATGGAGAAAAACATAGTGGTGACAATGTGCAAGCTCAAAATGATCTTACCACCGGGGTTCTTTGATAGCATGGAGCATTTGCCTATTCATCTGTCGTATGAACTTAAGCTTAGAGGACCGATGCAATATTGATGGATGTATCCATTTGAGAGGTAATATCACATACATTGTGAAATATTCATCATTTTTAGAATTAACTTATCAGGTAATATCACATACTGTCATATTTCAAGTATATACATCGATTAAAGTAGAAAGTTAAAAACAAAGCTCGTGCAGAGGGTTCTATTGCTGAATGATATGCGGAGGAAGAGCTTTTCAACTTCTGATCGTTGTACTTTGATGATGTAGTCGCAACGAAGCACAATCGTTTAAGTTGAAATGAGGTTGTCGACCCGTCTGGTCGTGTTGATGATGATTTGGTTGTATTCACTTATCCAGCTAAACCATTTGGACATGAGACGAAGACTTACCTAAATGATAAAGATTTAAAGATTGTATCTACATATGCTTCTAAATATGCCTGAAGTATCGTTGTACGTCAAGTATGTATTATTTTAAGTTGGAAATGATTTATCTAACCTTAATCAACAATTAAACAATTGCCATATTATTGTGCGCAGTTCATTCAAATTAGAAGCGCATGCTTCTAACCTGGGGTTTACTACATCACAGATAGAAGCATTCACTAATGCAAATTTTCACCAGTGGTTTAAGAGAAGGGTCGAAGAAGAGAACGAATGCGTATGAGCGTTTTAGAGATGTCATTTTAGGCCCGTACAAACTTATTAGTTCATTTCTAGGCCGCATCGTGAATAGGTATAGATTCAAGGTTGATGAAGTGAATGAATTGACATCAGTCAACTTTGGCGTTGTCGTGTTGGGAAGTTGTTACGGAAATTCTGAGTCCAATTACTATGGAAGATTAGAGGAGGTTGTTTTTCTTAATTATCTAGGGGCCAAAAAGGTCGTTACATTTAAGTGACGATGGTTTGATACTGCAAAGGGTGTTAAAGTTGATCGTAATAGAATCATCACAGTAGATATAAAATCCAAGTTACATTCTGATGATGTATTTGTGTTAGCCAGCCAAGTAACTCAAGTGTAGTACACCCCTAATGGTGTAAATTGTAGAAGCCCCTGGTATATCGCTGTGACAACAAAGACTCGATCATTTGATGGTACTAATTTGTCTGGAACGGATGACCCGTTACAAGAAGAAGTTGGCAATCCTAGCCACGTATTGCAATATGATGGCGACGTGTTGGTAGATGATGTCGTTGACGTACCCGATGTTGACGAAGTGGAAGAAGATGTGGTTATCAGTCCGTGCGTGATGGTAGAAGATGATACTGAGGAAGAAATTGATATAGAAGAGGAAGAGACAGAATTAGAGGATGAAAATGATTTTAATTCTGACGGGTTTGACGACGTACTACTTCTTCAGAAATTGGTGTTTTATAAATATTATTCAACTAAAAAAAATAATTAGAATAATTGCAATGAAATTTTACTGAGCAAATTTATGTATGTTATTTCAGTAGTACAGCTATGCCTAGACATAGCGGTGGAGGTGGCCGTGGTGGCGGTTGCGATGGATCGGGTGATGGCTCCCAGGGCGGGTCGTCTTTGTCAGCTAGTGAGTTAACACTTTTTTACATAACTATATTAAACATTCATTTACTATAATATATTAATGTCATAACTATATTAAACATACAGACGCTAGACGTCGGCGTCAGTGAGGGCCTAACCTCGGTCGATTAGGTCATCCTCCAGCAGTTCCTGACATATGCCCCATTGATGTCGGGTCATTAGTGTAGGTTTCAACTTTAATATATCACTTATGTTCAATTAGAATGATATTATTATGTGATTAATAAATTTAAATGTTCCATACACTTTTGTTTTCTGGTATTATGGATTAGATTGCTAAGTAGACCGTACACGCCATATGCCTGGTGCATCTATCGACTGGCTGTATGTGGTTTAGCCAGTACTCGCGTTACGATGCCAGCTTTATGGTGACAGTGTTGCGGGAGTTTCATCTAAGTCGAATTACATATATTAAATCAAGGTTTAAGTTATTTAATTATTGTTCAAATAATAAATTATACGTACGTTATGTCCGTTTGATAGAGGTATTATAGATACAATCCCAGCATCACTGAGGCAGATGGTGACGTCGTTATTATTGTGCACATCTCGAAGAACTATTTTGTCTGGGTGTACGAGATGCGTATGAGGGCAGTCCGGGCAGTAGAAGAATCGCCCAGGACTATTATATGCCAGCATCAGTCGGCGGCAGTATCAGATGCAGCATGGGCTACCATGTGTACGTATTGGGATATATGATGTTGCATTCAAGACCAAGTCTGAGGAGATGAAGAAGAATCGACGCCAACTACATGTTGTACATACTTCTGACTCGCAGTCATTTTAGGAGGTTAAGTCGGTATGTATATATAGTTAGTTTAATTTAATATTAAACTAAAACTATAGTAAAGTAAGGTAATATTAATTAATGTACAAGATTTAGTCCATGCGGAGTAGCTTGGGTCGATCTCCTACTATGATGGAGTTCTGGGATAGAGTCCATACGCCGAAGGATTCTACTTTGAGGTCGACGATGTCTCTAGCAGCACTCGTTATACGGGTAATACATTTACTATAATCTTTGTAATTTAGAATCATACTACATAATTTATAGGATGATACAAGTTACCTCACATGTGAGACCCCAAAGTTTATGAATAAAGATTTAAATTTCTCGAAATATTTTTTTTAATATTATGTTGTGGATTTGATATAATGTTATAGTTGTGGGTAATATTTATAAATTTTGTAAAGTACGCAAGTTGTTGTTATATAATATTCGATTGGTCGAGGAATATTCGTTTTAATAGGGAATATTCGTACGACGACACAATCATTGGTGGACCCCACAACGGAATTATTGTCGGATTGAGAAAATGACAAAAATATTTTATGAAAATAACGGCGGAAGTTTTATCGTTAACTGTTGAAACACCCGGTGTTAAAAGTACAGTAATACGTGTGGTTGCATAGTAGCACACAGTATTGGTTATTGATGCTTACGTGATAAGTCAGTCAGTTATACTCAATTATTGCTACAGTAATTGTTGCATCATATCTCTCATATTATTGATTCGATTATTGTCATAGTATCATCTGCATAATATTTTATATATTATTAAATCAATAATTGAGATGAAAAAGTTATTCATATTATTAAATTGCAATATTTATAATGTCTAGAAGTTCTATCGAGGAGAGGTTTGGTCACCTAATTGCGCGCCAATAGGGAGAAATCCTTATTGGAAAGCCCCCTCTTTCCTGAGAACGACCTGGTTGTTAAATATTGTGAGTTATGATTTTAATGATGAATAAGTTCGTGTTGATTAAAGATGAATTTGATAGTTCCATTGTGTTGGAATTATTGGTGTTAGTTGAAATCAACATCTATTCCGATGATAATTGATGTCTGGGGGTTATATTGATAAATCGGGTAATTTATCAGATAAATGAGCAATTAATTGCTACTAATTCACATGCTTATATAATTATTTGTTCATATATGTGTACTATTGAGTCACATTCACTTACTATTAGGGGAGTTGGTGCAAGATTTATAATACTTGCATGACTAAGTTAAAAATGGAGGTATAGATGGAGGTACTATACTTTATTTTGTATTTTCACATGATTATAACTATTGATTCATATGATTGAACTATTGATTGACATTATTTACTATTAGGGGAGGTGGTGCAAGTTTGATAATACTTGCAGGACTAAATTAAAAATGAAAGAAAGTTGGAGGTATTGTACTGTAATTTTTTGAGCCCCAAAACGTGCAATTATCAAAACTATATTTTTCTATAAATAGAAGCTCATTCTTCCTTCATTTTTCACCAATTCACTAAAGCTTTAGAGCCATTATTATAGAGAGAAATTATAGAGAGAAAGAAGAAGAGAAGTCTGCTACCTCACTATTCCAGTATCCAATCTTCTTTTGAGGTAAGGGGTATTATTTCTTTCGTATTCATGAAGAGAACTTACGTTATTCCATTTTTTTTCATTATTCTGTTGGAATAATTTGTATATACGGTCTACCCTATACTTGGTAAAATTCTTCTGTTATTCCATTCTTTATTATTCTGTTGGAATATCCTGTCTGTGCATTTTACGCCGGACCTGGTTTGGTCTTTATTATTCTGTTGGAATATCATGTCTATGTGTTTTACGCCAGACCTGGTTCCGTTATTTATTATTCTGTTGGAATAACCTGTCTATGCGAAGTACCGCATGCATGGTGATTTTTGTTGTTATTCTATTCTTTATTATTCTGTTGGAATATCCTGTCGGTGCGTATTACACCTAACCTGGTTCCGTTATTTATTATTCTGTTGGAATAACATGTCTATGTGAAGTACCGCATGCATGGTGATTTCTTTTGTTATTCCATTCTTTATTATACTCAGTTGGTTAAAGTTTTGACTCCTATACTCCATGAAATTAGTGGAATATCTTTGATATTTATGCTTCATCCAGTATCTTTTCATGGAAATATTCTTCTGTGCATTCTTGAATTTTACCTTACAAAGAAGTATCATGTTGACAATTTGGACGTTATTAATTCCTAAATAAATTAATTCTTGAACTTGTTTTATTGAATTCTTATATCATTGTCATCATCCTCATGTTTATATTTTTATTGAAAGTCGTCTGTGGCCTGTAGTATATAGATGGACTTGGTATGATTATGAACAGGGATTATTCGTTGTAATCATGACTGTAATGTTACAAATGATGTGATAAAAGTCCTCATTGGCCCGTAGTGCATTGATGGACAGTTGTTGGCATGATCATGACCATTGGTGAATACACGAATATCCTTGGCCGTAGTGCATAAATTATTTGTGGTTGTGATACTAATGAATATCCTTGGCCGTAGTGCAGGGATGATGTGGATTATTTATTATGTTGCGTCCCAGCGATTAAAGTGATGAAAAACCTTTTAAATCATAAAAGATAGTAGATTTTATTCTCTACTTGACTCTTTTAATGGATTGCTTATTCCGCTGCAGTTAAACTTGATGTCTATTGTATTTTATCAGTTTAACATTGTTGAAGACTAATGATAATTTATTCTGCATTATCTTAGTCATAATATTTCTTACTGGGCTAGTTGAGCTCACCCATTTACTTTCATTGTTCTCTTCAGGAAATGAGAATGTAGTAGGGACTAGTCGGGGAACGGAGTGACGGTCCAGATAATAGCATTACTAGTCTTCACTATTCTGTTAAATAGTATGATAATAAATGTAATGAGGACTCAATTGAGTGTGGATATTGTCTAGATGACATTATTTGTATTAAAACTCACAGCATATGTATTGTAGTATATTACACGATGGTTGTATAATTAAGTCCGTATTTGTATCCTGTTCCATGTAATTGGCGACTCAGAATAGGTGATGTATTCCTATTTTGGGGGCGTCACATCACATGTATATATATTAAATTACAGGACCGATTTGAGAAGCTCCGCAACCAGCGTATAGTAGTTTTGCAGGCTGCTAGGGGCAATGCTGAGGCGGCTGATTCCACCATCCCTCCGCCCGAGATTAGTTTATCTAAAGATGAGGAGATGACTCTTTGGGTCGCGTCTCATGATACTGCCACTAGCACTACCGGTCGGTATCGAGTGCTTGGGTTGTCGAGGATACCAACCTATACACTACCTGGAGGTATAATATTTTAGTTTATTTCTTGTTTATGAATAAAGTAAACTTAATTATAATATTATTCATGTTATATTTATTTTTGTATGTTCTATCCAGCGTTTGCGTCCGAGAGGCTCCGTGGGACCATCACATACGGGTGCTGGCTTAGACGATGCTTTATTCCAGCGGGTTGTGGTTGCCTGCTCGGAGAGGTTTGAGACGGATCCGTTATTCTGTCGTCGGGACCTGCCCAGCCATTCTCGCCTCCATCAGCTTGCGCAAGACGTTTCAGCTGCCATCGATAGTACGGGTATCCCTCCGGAGCAGTTCACTGTGATACACGATGAGATTGTTCAGATGGTGGTCACCTTACTACTAGACGCGTTTGGGCCGTTGCTGAGTCAGCCCTCGACTACTCAGGTATACTATTCATAATATAATTCAAGTATATATTTTGCATGTTATGTAATTTTCATTTAATTAGTATCTTTAACTATATTATATATATGTACTAATGAGTTACATTATATTATCTCAACAAGGTGATGATCAGGCTGATGATGCTGAACGGTTGGACGACGATGGCCCGTGACATAGTTTTGTATATGATTTGTACATATTTACTTAGTTTTTAGCTTAATGTGATGTAAATTTTAAAAGTTTAGCTGATTTTTGACTTATTGTAGCTTTTATTTATCATTACTTTAGTTTGACATATTTACGTTAGTTTAAATGCATATTTGATATACTTTAGTTGATTATAACTTTAGTTTAATGTCATATTCAAGTTGGCCTTGGTAATTAATATTCATATTGGCCATTATTGTTGGCCTTAGATTATATTTGTGTGTTATGTGCTGTTGGGAAAAAACAGGTTTACAGGTACAAAAAATGTGGGTATTATTACCTTGTATATTGCCAAAATAGTAAAAATATATTTTTTTTTAAAAGAGATAAGCTCGACGGAATAGGGATATCTTCGACAGAATTCCATCGAGATTAAGCACCTTCTAATTTTTTATGGGCTGCCACATGTCAAGTTTAGACTGGACCGAATATTCACGACAGATATAATTCAGTTGAAAATAGATTAATCTCGACCGACTATTCCGTCGAGGTTAGATCGGTCGAGGATAGATAATTTCGACTGAAATATCGACGTGTTTATATCCGACCAAATTTCTGATTGAATATTCCGTCCGAAATAAGTATAATCTCGACGAATTATGCTTAATTTTTACGGAATATTCCATCGAAAATAACCCTTTTTGTTGTAGTGGACCAAAGTACCTAAGGTGAATTAGTGGGGACCGGGATTTTCGTTGAGATACTTTTTTTTAAAGAAGATCGATGGCTTTGCTCAATCAAGGTGACAATTTAAGTTTAATGGATAGAAACAAAGAGATAGGGAAGGTATGTTCTTTCTTATTTCGATTCAAGCCACACCTACGTGAATTTAATGAATTTCAAAGATTTTGGACGAAACTTTTCCTATTCAAGGTTCTGAGATCTACATCAGGGACGAAATCACATTGCGATTAGTTGGGGTCAATTAACCCCACCAATTAAAGAAATAATTTATAGTGTATATGATAAATTAAGAAAAAAAAGTTTGTATATAAATTGACCCTATTGAAATTGTATAAATCTTGTAATGTATGGGTCAAATTGAAATTTTTATAACTTTCTCAATCTCATATCACTCCTACTTTATATATACATGTCCTTCTAATCTTCTTAAAATAAATAAAAATCTAATTTATATTATTCTTTTAAAAAATTTAAAAAATTAAGTATTTACGAACAAATTAAATTCAGAAAGCGTAAAGTCAATAAGGTATATATATATATATATATATATATATATATATATATATATATATATATATATATTGTTGGGATGTGATTTGATGGGCCCAGATGATTTGGTAGGGTTTACCCCACGTGGAGGTATATTCTAGTCTGGAGACTTAACCGTTAAGGAATCTTCATTCCTGTTTGTATTATAATTTCTATCGAAAGAGTTAGGATTATATTCGACTTCCTTTATTTAAGGAGATTGACTTCTATCCTATAGCGATTCGAAGTTTTCAGATAATATTAACATAAAAATTTAATAAAATAATTTTTATTTTTATAAGTTTATTATATTTTATTATAGGGGTGTTTATGTGTAGTGTAACATGTGAATGTATGTGATATGGTAAATATAATAACTTATATTTACTGTATTTAATAAATTGTTAGAAACAATTTATAACGTGAAAGGAATAGAATCATTATTTTATTTGTTTTATTATACTGCTTTCGTGAATAATTGCGGTATAATATATGCGTGGAATGCGATGTGATAAATATATTTATTGCATGATGTAATGATGTTGCTAAAAGTGATTTATAAAAGAAAAGGATATATTTAAGGTATACAAAATATTTTGTATGCGTTAAATATAGCATATTAAAATAATTTACGATAATAAATTATTTTAATATAATAAGTTATTACATTAAATAAAATATTTTTATTTAATGTATAACTTTCGTTTTGACGGAAAAGATTTTTTGTAAAGTGCAGTATAATATTTTATATGTACTGTGTGCAATATATTGTTTGCAATAAATTCAATAAGTATAAAATATATGTATTTAGTATATTATGTTAGAATCTGAGCCTAATTTAATTTGGGTATCATTAATTATTTTAATGATTCCATATATTAATGTGTTCTACTTTATGAGTATATTAAATTAAGTATTTGGAAGCTCAAATCCATGGAGTAATGAATGAGATATTAACTCTCAAAAATCACACTTGAAAATGATAAAAGATAATAAATACATGTGGAAAAAACCAAGTCCTACATAGGTTAAGAATTAAATATTTCATATGTTTATATACAAGGAAAGTGCTCTTAGGTTTGGGCTCTAAGGGACACCCCACTTTTGTGGAAGGGTGAGGACCTAGTCAAGACTTGGTTCGAACCCACACGCGCGTGCCGCCGTCGCCGCCCAGTCGGCCTGGCCAGGGTCGGGGACGTGGGTCGTGGGTCGTGGGTCTGGGTCTAGGTCTGGATCCTTGTAAAATTTTTCAGACAAATTTTTTTTAAATTTTTTTATTTATTATTAAAAGTGTCGTTTTGAGAAGCGGTATATGCTGAAAGGGTATCAGTTTAAACGAACGGCCCAAAACTACATCGTTCTTATCATGCCTTTTCTACTAAGTCTAAAACTACATAGTTTTGCTTCTGTTAATGCTAAAACTACGTCATTTATGGGTCCGAATAGTCGCGTCTATTCTGTAAATGATCAAAACTACATTGTTTTGACCAAAAGATACCAACTATACCTTTTCAGAAGCACCCCATGCCTTTTCAGGGGTGAAGTGCCCATCCGATGGATCACCAACCCCTCCTATAAATAGATAGGAGGGGGGCAGCCTTCATACTCATTCAATTCTCCAACATTTTAAGCATATAGAGCATTCTAGTATTTATTTCTTCATCAATTTCTTTAAGTTAATTTTGAGAGAGAGTCAGAGCATTTCTTTAGGTTCGAAAAGTTAACTTTTAGTAGTGTTGCTAAAGTATACGGTGTCATTGTATCCTGAGAGATAAGTGCTATCAACTTTGAGCACCATACGGAGGGCATAATTGTCTTAAGAACATAGTACCAAGTACTAGCCTTAACAAATATTTTTTCTACAGTTCTGGTTATTTGAGATAAGTTAATATATATATATATATAGTTTCCTTTAAGGTTGCTAACAATCTTGAGACATATATCTTTTCTATATATATATTTGCAAGAAATATGGAAACCAATTCTGTTATTATAATTGGTTCTTCTTCTACACCTTGTATACCAAATGTTCTTGTGAACCATGGTGAAAAACCAAAAAAGTTCAATGGAACAGAATTTAAAAGATGGCAACAAAAGATGTTATTTTATCTTACTACTTTGAACTTGGCAAGGTTTCTTCACGAAGACCCCCATGTGCTCAAAGAAGATGAAACAGACAGGCAGGTTGTTGCCGTAAAGATGCATGGATAACACATTATACAATGTGTATAGTTCTCTCAAAACAACAAGAGAATTATGGGTTTTCTTGGATAAAAAATATAAAATAGAAGATGTTGGAACGAAGAAATTCGTAGTTGGCAGGTTTCTGGACTACAAGATGGTGGATTCCAAGGAAGTCATCAATCAAGTCCAAGAATTACAAGTAATCCTGCATGAAATAAATGCAGAAGGTATGTCCTTAAGTGAATCTTTCCAAGTTGCTGCTATTATTGAAAAACTTCCACCTATGTGGAAAGATTTTAAAAATTATCTCAAGCATAAACGCAAAGAGATGAAACTTGAAAATTTAATCGTAAGATTAAGGATAGAAGAGGACAACCGTGCATCTGAGAAGAAAAATGGAAGGACTTTTGTGGAGTATAAAGCCAACATGGTGGAACAAGGTTCGAAGTCCAAAAAGAGGAAATTCTCCGGTAATGGGTCTCAAAAGGGAACAAATAAAAAGTTCCAAGGAAAATGCTACATTTGTGACAAGCCCGGACATAGAGCAAAAGATTGTCGAAAACAAAAAGACCAGAAGAAGAAGTCCGCACAAGCCAATGTAACGGAAGTGGATGGTCTTCAAAAAGATTTTTTTGAAATGAACCTTTCAGCGGTTGTTTCTGAAATAAATATGGTTGAGAATCCAAGGGAATGGTGGGTAGATACTGGAGCAACCCGCCATGTGTGTTTTGACAAATTGAGAATGGAGAACAATTATATATGGGAAATTTGTCTTCATCTAAGATTGCTGGACAAGGAAAGGTGATTCTGAAGATGACATCTGGCAAGGAACTCACCCTCAACAACGTGCTCCATGTGCCTGATATTAGGAAAAATTTAGTGTTAGGATCCCTTCTTAGTCAAAAGGGATTTCAATTAGTCTTTTTATTGGACAAATTTGTCCTAAATAAAAATGGGATGTATGTGGGGAAGGGTTATATAAGGAATGGGCTCTTCAAAATGAATGTAATGACTATTATACCTTCCAATATTAATAAAATTACATCTTCTGCTTATATGATTGAGTCATCTAATTTATGGCATGGTAGAGTAGGACCTGTTAATTATAATACTATACTGTAGATTAATTAATATGGAATGTTTGCCAAAATATGAGATTAACTCTAATCATAAATGTGAAATTTGTGTTAAGGCAAAATTTCAAAAATCTTCTTTTAAATCAATTGAAAGAAGTACATAACCTCTTGAATTAACACATACTGATATTTGTGATTTAAAGTATATATAGACAAGAGGAGGTAAGAAATACTTTATCATTTTTATAGATGATTGTACAAGATATTGTTATGTTTACTTATTGAGAAGTAAAGATGAGGCTTTGGAAATGTTTAAACATTACAAAAATGAGGTTGAGAATTAACTTCATAAAAAGATCAAGACAGTTAGAAGTAATAGAGATGGGGAATATGAATTTCTATTTGTTGAAATTTGTTCACAACATGGTATAATACACTAAACAATTGCACCTTATTCACCACAACAAATGGTGTTGCAGAAAGAAAGAAAGAATAGAACTTTAAAATAAATAATGAATGCATTATTATTAAGTTCTGGGCTACCTCAGAATTTGTGGGGGGAAGCAATTCTTTCAGCAAATTATATTCTCAACTGAATACCTCAAAAGAAGTCTAATGTTACACCCTATAAATTATGGAAAGGACGTAAGCTGTCTTGTAAACACTTAAAAGTGTGGGGATGTTTAGCAAAAGTAATGGTTCCTCCATCCAAAAAGGTGAAAATAGAAACAAAAACAATAGATTATATATTCATTGGTTATGCTAATAATAGCAGTGCATATAGATTTTTGGTTAATAAATCAAAAATAGAGGAAATACATGAAAATAGTATTATTGAGTCAAAAGATACTGAATTCTTTGAAATGGTATTTCCTAATAAAAAACAAGAGCCAAATTCTACGAACAAGAAACGAGTTCAAATAAAAGAACTTATGATGCTATTAATGACAATGATCATGGTTTAGAAGATATTGATGAAACTAGACGTAGTAAGCATGCTAGAGCATCAAAATCTTATGATCTGGATTTTCTAACTTATTTGTTAGAAAATGAGGCTCAAACCTATAAAAAAGTTGTATCAAGTCCTGAAGCTCCATATTGGAAAGAGGCTATAAATAATGAAGTATAATCCATTTTGCACAATCACACGTGAGAATTAGTAGATCTCCCACCAGGCTCTAAACCTTTTGGATATAAGTGGATATTCAAGAAGAAAATGAAAGCAGATGGATCTATAGACAAATATAAAGCAAGACTTGTAATCAAAGGATACACGCAAAAGGAGGGTTTAAATTATTTTGATACTTATTCTCCTATGACAAGAATAACCTCAATTAGGATGTTAATAGTTATTGTAACTATATAAAATTTAGAAATATATCAAATGGATGTAAAAATAGCCTTCGTGAATGGAGATTTAGAAGAAGAAATCTACATGGAACAACCAGAAGGATTTATTGTTCAAGGATAAGAAAAGAAAGTTTCTCGGCTTGTAAAGTCTCTTTATGGATTAAAACAAGCACCTAAACAATGGCATGAAAAATTTGATAATGCAATTTTATCAAATGGTTTCAAAATAAATGAGTGTGACAAATGTGTGTATGTCAAAGACACTAAGAATGAGTATGTTATTATTTGTCTTTATGAAGATGATATGCTAATTATGGGTAATAATAATGAAATCATTAAAACTACTAAAAGAATGTTAAATAATATGTTTGACATGAAAGACATGGGTGTTGCCGATGTAATATTAGGAATTAAAATTTCTAAAACATCGGATGGATTAGTGTTATCACAATCACACTATATTGAGAAAATACTCAGGAAATTCAATCAATATGATTATAATCCTATGGGAACACCGGTAGATATAAATCTATATTTGTCTAAAAATAAAGGTTAGAGCATATCACAACCTGAGTATGCATAAATAATTGGAAGCCTTATGTACTTAATGAATTGTACACGTCCTGACATAGCACAAGCTGCCAATAAATTGAGTAGATTTACAAGCGATCCAAGACAAGATCACTGAAAAGCGATTATAAGAGTTTTAAGGTATTTAAAATACACTCATAATTTTGGATTACACTACTCAAGATATCCAACAGTACTTGAAGGATACTATGATGCAAATTAGATATCAGATATAAAAGACTCTTAATTCACAAGTGGTTTTGTGTTTACACTAGGTGGAGAAGCAATATCATGGAAATCTTCTAAACAAACATGCATTCCTCGATCAACGATGGAATCTGAGTTTATTGCATTAGATTAGGCTGGAGAAGAAGTTGAATGGCTTCGTAATTTTTTAGAAGATATTCCTATGTGGCCTAAACTTGTGCCGCCTATTTGTATCCATTGTGATAGTCAATCAGCAATTAGAAGGGCACAGAGTCGCATGTATAATGGTAAGTCTAGACATATTCGTCGTAGACACAATACCATAAAATTAACAATTGCTCTCTAACGACATTATGTCTATTGAGTACATAAAGTCGAAAGAAAATATAGCGGATCCGTTAACTAAAGGTTTGACTAGAGAGCAAGTAAAAATAACTTCGAGGGGAATGGGTTTAAGGCCTTTAAACAAGGATCTTCGTGATGGAAACCCAACCTAGTTGACTGGAGATCCTAATATCTAGGTTCAAAGGGACAACTAAATTGTGAATGATTCAACCAAATCACTATGAAGAAATAAATTTCTTCTGCTCATTCCTATGATACGAGATAGTAATACCTGCAGCGGTTACAGGATAAGCTATGCTTTTAATGATTCTTAAATCTTGATAAACATGTGGAGCATAACAGGATACTCTTTATAAGAATCACCTATGTGAGTGTGAATTGGGCCAATTCTATGAGAATGATAAGTATATACTTCTCTAAAGTACTCATAAATCTAGGATTGTTCGGGGCCAAAATGAACAAAATCATGAGAACCAAATAATGTCTGAAAAGATTCTGTGTGAATTACTATTGTCTCGATTTACACAAGCGATTGGACAGTTCAACACATCACGTTCACTGGATAACAAGTAAACCCGATAGTCTTTCACAAGGGAAGGTTCAAAGCCAAAACTACCTCTCTCGATATAATTTTTTTTTTAATTTTATCTCTCTCTCTTTTAGAGTCTGCATAACATTTGCATAAGGCTGGCAGTCAATATAATTCATGTGGGGATTGTTAGAATTTGAGCCTAATTTAATATGGGTATCATTAATTATTTTTAATGATTCCATATGTTAATGTGTTCTACTCCATAAGTAGATTAAATTAAGTATTTGGAAGGTCAAATCTGTGGAGTAATGAATGAGATATTAACTCCCAAAGATCACATAGGTTAGGAATTAAATATTTCATATGTTTTTATACAAGGAAAGTGCTCTTGGGTTTGGGCCCCAAGGGGCACCCCACTTTTGTGGAAGGGAGAGGACCTAGCCAAGGCTTAGTTCGAACCCACACGCGCGCGCCGGCGCTAACCAGCCGGCCTGCCTCGTGGGTCGTGGTCTGGGTCATTTTGATAAACGGTATTTATTATTATTAAAATTGTGTCATTTTGAGAAGCGGTATCTGCTGAAAGGGTATCAGTTTAAACGGACGGCCCAAAAGTACGCCGTTTTTGTCGCGCCTTTTCTACTAAGCCTAAAACTACATGGTTTTGCTTCCGCTAATGCTAAAACTACATCGTTTTATGGGTCCAGATTATTACGCCTATTATGTAAATGATCAAAACTACGTCGTTTTGACCAAAAGATACCAACTATACCTTTTTAGAAGCACCCCGTGCCTTTTTAGGGGTGACCTGTCCATTCGAAGGGTCACCAAACCCTCCTATAAATCGATAGGAGGGGGCAGCCTTCATACTCATTCAATTCTCCTGCATTTTAAGCATATAGAGCATTCTAGTCTTTATTTCTTCATCAGTTTTTTTAATTTAATTTTGAGAGAGAGTCAGAGCATTTCTTTAGGTTCGAAGAGTATACTTTTAGTAGTGCTGCTAAAGTATACGATGTCATTGTATCCTGGGAGACAAGTGCTTTCAACTCTAAGCACCATACGGAGGACATAATTGTCTTCACAAATATTTTTTCTACAGTTCTGGGTATTTGAGATAAGTTAATATATATGTATATATACATATATAGTTTCCTTTTAAGGGTTCTAATCATGAGCAGTTATATAATAATAAACCTACTAAGCTAAGGCTGGATTGTATAAAAAAAATCAACAAGTGACTAGCCATCCAGTAAGCTATAGTTGGGTTTATAAATTAAAGGAGGAGCTGGCATTTTATTAGAAGCCTAGCCTAAACAACTTAGCTAGCCTACAAACGTATTAACCAGGTATATTGTATTCTCCTCAAGTTCAAATCTCTTGTAAAAATCAGAACTCAGATATCTCATAACCTTTCTTCAGTTCATTCTAAATTGATAGTCTTTATGCTATTCCAAATAAGAAATTGTTAGATGCTTAAAGCTCTGTTAGTTTTAGGAAGCTCTGTTGGTAATTGATAATTGAATAAGGTTATACCATCAAGTGAGGAGAAACTCAGAGAAGTATAATCTTTTGGATTGTAACCATCCAATTCAGAAATCAAAGCTTAGAAAGGTAATTCTCTCCTATAAATTAATAATTGGGTTATGCCATGTGTAATGGGATTTTTATGATTGATTGCCTGAAATTGGAAATTGACGTTCTGAAAATGCTAAGAAGAGTTGTAAATGAAAAATTTGGAATGAAATATATTCATAAGACTTTAAAATAAAAGCTTTTTCATCATGTATGCTAATTGCTTGATAAAAAACCCAAATGAGATTTTGATTCTAAAATCTTAGAAATTCAAAGGTAAGTAAACTATTGGTGTATGCAAACTTTTTATGGTAGAATAAGTTAATGAGGATCTAAAATATAGCAAAGGAGTTTAGGTTGGTTTTGTGGCGACATAAATAGGCTAATATCGGGTTATAGCATAAAGAAATAGCTATGCCATAAGGATTTCAAAATAGTGCACACATAGTGCTTGACAAAAGTTCCAATTTGGCTGTTTTGATTAAAAACCAAATATTAGACGAAACCAATGCTTGGGGTAGAATTATATATTATATATGGTGATAATTATAGAATTGGGACGTATAAGATTAGAACGAAAATCAATTTTAAACTAAAACGGATAGTTCAAAACAAGTGTGTCAAGCCATTCTTGACCACTGTTTTGGGTAGCCTAAAGAATTCAAAACGGAGGGTTTTTAATTTTTAAATATAGTCTCATATACTGTATATAGCATATCTAAAATTTGTTATAATTCAATATATGAGTTGAAAGTAATTAAGTCGCAAAGTTAACATGTTATGCACAAGGCTGCTGCCCACGGCAGCAGCAGCAGCAGACAACAGTGTTTGCTGCTGGGCAGCACTTGGAGCCTTCTTTGCACCCCTAATTATTATGTGATACTGACTCAAAATGTTTAATTACTATTTTTCTATAATAGGTAGGTATACTACCTATATAATATCCGCAGTTCAGCCCAATTAAACTAATCAAATGCAATATATAAATAGTTAAAGTGAGGGTTAAGGAGTAAAGGGCTACTGCCCAATGGCAGCAGCAGGCAACCTCGAGCAACAGCAGAGGCTGTTTTAGCGAGTTAGTTTAATGTTATGTTGAGCTTGATAATTAATTTATAAAGATTAACTTAATATTTTCTATAATATGTGAGTACATCACCTATACTATCTCCAAAATTCAACACATATGAATCAAAAATGTGGGAGATAAGATTTATTAAATCAAGAAATAAAGATAAGAGTTGTTGCTCAGCAGCAGCTGCAAGTAAAAGCAACAGAAGCGAGTAACAACTAAATTGGGCCAGTGGTGGTTTCATGTTTAGTTCACTAGTTTACCCATAGAAGTTAGCTTATAATTGTCTAAAACAAACAAGTATATGATTTATAAAATATCTAATATTCTATATGAGTGTATTGATACTTTAAGATGTAAAGGCTAGCAAAGGTGTGCATCTAAACCTTGGGCTATTAAGTCAAGTTGGGATTGTTAATGCCTTAAATGGTTGTTTTGGCATTATAATGAAACACAGTAGTATTTAACGTATTAGTACACGGAAATGAAATTATAAATTACTACAGAAGCTATAAGTTACCCATACGAAATATAACTACACTCAAAGCCAAAATACACTATGATTTCCCTATATATATTTGAGTTATATAAAGGAAGTATAGAATATCCGTGTGCTTAATTACAAATGGTTTATAAAGTTAAGTTGCGATGCACATATTAAATCACATCGAAGTCTATTAAAACGAAAAATGACTATCGTGAATGAAAGAATAAGCGCTTTGAAAAGAATATATGATTTTTTTTTCCAAAAACAAGAATGGAAACTAATGATGTGGTCAATATAGATATTTAATATATAACTATATAAGTTATATGTTATGGATATGTGGCTAATACATTCATATATGTGAATATGGTTGTGTAGGATTCGTGAAAGGAAATTAAGCTAAACTTTATTACAAAAGTCAACAGACAAGGCAAGTATCATGAACTTGATCACATACAAGCAAAGATTTTGCAATTATTTACATATAATGCAATGGAATATGACTTTTTTATTCCAATCAGCTTCAAAAGAATGGTTAAGATACTATCATATATATCAGATGAAATTCAATATGCATGAACAGTTTAACGATAGTCTAAGCCATTTGTTTCGGCTAGACATAAATTAAAGTATTTCAATTCTTTTGCATTAAATCTTGAAAGATTATTGTGATATGATTTAAGTTGTTCAGCTTTAATGAAGAATCCCTGAATTGGGAAATTTTATATTGCGCTCTAGGAGCGGTGACGTTGAACATAAATTTTGTTCTGGATAAGATAATATTGATTAATACATGGCATAAGGCTGATCACTTATCGTGCCCATAAGACAAGACGTTTCATGGATGAATTTCTGATAGAACCTTTTCAAGAAAAGAAAATGAATGTTTATGGTCTTATGACCTCTCAATTATTCAGAATTGATATGTTATTTCAAGAATGCTTATGAGTTAAGATTTATTTCAAATAGTTGTACAGTAATTGTTCTACTATCAAAGCATGTCAAAGAAAATATTTATTTCTTGTCAGGATATTTATGAATGTTATTACTTGTTGATTAATTAAATGCTCATTCTTGCTTTGTTATAAATGTTTTCAGCTAATCAGGATTGAATAGAAGGATCTGGTAAATAAAGGAAAAGTGAAAGTTGTTGAGTAGTTGGGATGTTATGCAATAGATAGTTGTTACGTTTGTAAATATTTAACTATCATGTAATAAGCATTTAAAGGTCATCGTAATTGGGTTAGACAGACTTTGATGTAATAACTTTACTTAAGTTTGATATTATTTTATGAGGAATGTTTAGTATCGTGAAGCACTAAATACGGGTTTCTAGAATCCAAATTGGGGGGGGGGGGTGGGTCACATATCTTATTATGGTAACTATGATGATAAACACTCTTAATCTAATTCGAGGACGGGCATTGAGGAGGAGGAGGTGTGATCATTATAAATACAGGTTATACCCTAATTCACAAGTAACAACAACATTAAGCACTAAAGCATTAAGCCTCCATTGTTAACATTTTCTCCAACATGTTCTTATTCTCACGCCGGAGCTATCCCCGGTCATCGGCATCTTCAGTTTGATTTGATTTCTGTGCAAGACTAAGCACATTGGTTTGGTGATGGGACGCATGGATGAAGTTCAGTGTTAACATTGGTGATAGAATGAGGTCCTTGTTATAGTGCTGAACAAAAATCATTGATTCATCATGACCTCGGCGCCACCACTGCTACCCCTGCGCCATCGGTTGCCCCTACGTATGCCCAACCCGGGCCCAGTTGCGGCCCCATGAGTCCAACTGCCTCCTCGCGCGCCCATTCATGCCTCCACCGCTCCACGTGCCCTGTCACACCTCGTACGCGCCCAGCCTACCCACCCATGTGCACCCCCGCACCCCAGCACATCATTCTCCGGGAAGAACTTAGCTCCTCCCGAAAGGACCAACGTTCTTCGAGAAGGACTTAGCTTTTCCTAAACATGCAATGTTCTTCGAAAAAGACTTGGCTCATCTTGAAAGGACCAAAGTTCTTTGAGAAGGACTTAGCTCTTCCCAAAAGAATCAAAGTTCTTCGGGAAGGACTTAGCTTCCTCCTGAACGGACAACGTTCTTTGGGATGGACTTAGCTCCTCCCGAAAGAACCAACGTTCTTCGGGGAGGACTTATCTCCTCTTGAACGAACAACGCTCTTCAGGAAGGACTTAGCTCCTCGCTCTCGAAAGGACCAAAGTTCTTCGGGAAGGACTTAGCTCTTCACGAAAGAACCAAGTTTTTCATGAAGAACTTAGCTCCTCCTAAAAGGACCAATGTTGTTTGGGAAGGACTTAGCTCCTCCCGAAAGAACCAAAGTTCTTCGAGAAGGACTTAGTTCCTCCTGAAAGGATCGGGAAGGACTTAGCTTCCTCTCGAACAAAGTTCTTAGGGAAGGAATTAACTTCCTCTGGAAAGGACCAACGTTCTGCGGGAAGGACTTAGTTTCTCGCAAAATGACTAACATTCTTCGGTAAGGAATTAGTTTTCTCCCGAACGGACAACGTTCTTCCAGAAGGACTTAGCTTCCTCTAGAAAGGACTAACATTCTTCGGGAAGGACTTAGCTTTCTCCTAAATGGACAACATTCTTCAAGAAGGACTTAGCTTCCTCCTAAAAGGACCAACGTTCTTTGGAAAGGACTTAGATCCTCCCAAAATGACCAACATTGGAAAAGCATTACAGGAGGTTTGGTTGGTGATCAGGGTTCGGTGGTTTTAAGGTCAGACGATTCTCTGAAACCTTTATTTAAAGCCCCCCTAAGTGTTTGAGAGCAATGTTATGGCGGTATAAGGTCGGACGGTTCTCCAAAACCTCTACACTAAGCCACCCCAGAGGTCAAGAGCCTCATATAAAGCCTCACTAAAGGTCGGGAACCATATAATGGTGAAACAAGGAGAATGGATTATTTTCTGGCATTAGTCTCCTATTATAAACTCTTTATAACAAGAGTGTGGGGGACAATGTTTGGGTGTGATTTGATGGGCTCGGATGATTCGGTGGGGTTTACCCCGCGTGGAGGATTAATGTTTCCCACGTGGAGGTAAATTCTAGTTAGGAGACTTGACTGTTAAGGAATCTTCATTTCTGATTGTATTCAACTTCTAATTTCTAAGGAAAGGGTCAGGATTATATTTGACTTCCTTTCTTTAAGTAGATTAACTTCTATCCTATTATATTAACTACCGTGATAAAGACTCTTAATCTAATTCGGGGACGGACATGGAGGATAAGGTGTGATCATTATAAATACAAGGTTATACCCTAATTCACAAGTAACAAAACTTTGAGCACTAAAGCATTAAGCCTCTATTGTTAACTTTTTCTCCATCCTATACTTATTCTCACACCAAGGCTATCCGTTGGCGACCCCGCGCCGTCAGCCTCCTCAATGTGATTTCGCTTATGTGCATGATTCAACACATTGGTTTGGTGAGTAGACGCGTGGACGAATTTTGGAGTTAACACATATAATGTTACTAATTTTTTTATTAACATTAATTGCAACCAAACATAAGTTTTATATATGTAATTGGAAAGTACAAAATTATTCAAAAAATTAACTCGGGCCGCATCCCCTAAACCCTCGCCAAACTATTAATAACCTCACAATATTTTGACTCCACTAAATAAAAATCATGCCTTCGTCACTAGTGAAACCTACTTTCAACCATTGATTATAGAGTTGGTGAAACCTACTTTCCCATATTAATATCAAAATGTTGATAGTCATTACTCTTTGCCTCGTGTTTTATTATCAAACAATTTAATAAACTAAAATATAATTATTGTAATTTATTACAAAAGATAAAAGGATTACAATAAAAAGAACTAAAATAGTAATCATTTCAAATAAAATAAAAGATCATCAGAAATAGGGTCAATTGAAACAACAACTAGTGGATACCATGTAGATTTAAACATCTTCAACACGAGCAATGTCATAATAACTCCACACATAAATCTGAACAATTTATTTTCAACAATCCGTGCCTCAAATTTTTTTTTACGAATGTTAAAAATTATCTTTTGAATGAAAAAAAAAAACAAAATTGGCGATGATAATAAAATTCTCTCACAAAAGAGAAAGAAATCAATCATCTCATAAAAAAAACAATTGTCGTGAATGAGAAAAATAAACTCACAAAAAGGAGAATAGATTATTGGAGTTAAAAAAATAGGGGAGGGTCACTCCAAAAATAGGAGAGCCCTTCCCAAATCTAGGATAGAGACTAAAGTTCTTAACTAGGAAAAAAAGAGTTTTTGCCTGAAGTATGCTTGATCTTTTCACTATTAATGCTATGTGTTGGGGCGTGATTATTTGATCCTGAATTATATGGTGGGCCAAAGTCCACATGGAGTTATTTTAACGTACGTAGGAACCCTTTTTGGTATTTAGGTATTTTAAGGAATCAAATATTCCTAATCATATTCGATTTATAACTCCTAAGGAAAGTGTCAGGATATGATTCGACTTCCTTTCCTTAAAAAGATTATGTTTGTTCCCATTAAGGTTTCTTACCTAATTTGGAATCTTAATCCTAAAGGGGAAGGGCTTGGAAGAGGTGGTGTGATCGCTATAAATAAAAGGCTATATCCTGATTCTATGGTACACACATTATTATTATTTCCAACTCTAGAGCATTAAGCCTTCATTGTTAAACCTTATTCAGTCTGTACTTATTCTCACATCGGAGCTATATTCCTGAGTCCCAAGCCGTCAAGATTTTGGTGTAACTTTGTTTATATGCAAGATATGAAGAAGGTTAGATGTCTCTCCATATCGAAGGGGGTGGGATAAGCGAGGTTCGTCCCCCCGAATGAATGAAACTGAGGCTCTTGCCCAAAAAATTAGTAGAGTTAGAGAAAATATTAACTGAAGGAGATCAAAATAAAGGGACCCCGGTTAAATCATCATCACCGTTCTCCCAGAGATCGTTCAGGAAATGGCTGATCCAAACCATATTGTTGTGGTACGGACTCATGATGTAAGACTTAGATGAACAACCTTTATAAAAAGGGAAAATTTATTATGGGACATCCAACCCTTGCGATATTTTTGAGTATTATGTATAATATAGGATAAAATGGGGTTGATCACCTCATATACTTGCAGAAGAGTATAATTGATTTTTATAACTAACTTATATTCTTGAGGTAATTAAGTTTTATTAACTGATGATTCCTCTAGTAGTTCTTGATCCATTTGTGATCACTCAGCATGAAATCTGGGAGTATCATACTTTATTGAATATTATTCCAGTATTGTTAATTTTTCTTAATCAATTTCATATTATTGAACCATCGAAAGAATTGCAATCTTTTATTATTGATATGTTATTCATCTTGGAATTCAAGAAAGTTCTTGTTATTGAAAAATGATATATTTTTCAGCTATTTCAATCTTTTGATTATTGTTGAAGTTCTATAAAGTTAGACTCTTCTGTTTCTGATCCTTTATTGTATACTTTAACTTGCAGAGCAAAGTAATTGCTCACCCTTGCTTAAATAAAACATTTCAACTAAATCCGAGGTAGCCGAAGGGTCTAAGAAGGATAAAGGGAAAACGAAGGCGACCGAGTAGAATCAATATTGTGTAATGATGATTATTATATTATATTTTTGGTTTAAACCTTTTGTATTATAGGGCATGTAATGTTAAGGTTAGTTAAACTGGGAGAATGTTATATTTATGTACTAAGTTATGTAGTGAATGATGTAATCCATAATGAATGGGTAGTTAGATGTGATGTGTATAATGGATCATGAGCACCAAATCCGAGGTTAGAGAACCTGAATTTGGGGGCGTCACAGGTTGGTATCAAAGTTGTAGGTTATAAACCTTAGGTGTGGGAAAAACCTTAGGAATATAACCTTAAGAAAGATAGAGAAAACTCATTTAGAGTTCTAAGTGATATATTGAGAAAAATTCATCAATAGTAAGATATGTGAATATTTAGTTTATATAGATTGTGTTTACTGGTGACGTATTATTTAAATTGTTTAAAATTAATTGATGGATGTCAGTAGATAATGAGCTTAAGGAATAGTAGGAGATAAAACTCAAGTAGAGTTTTCTTGGAGAATTAAGAAATATATTTTCATTCCATACAATGAATTTATGTTTTATTGAGAGATATTAATGGAATTTGTTTTTTGTGTTTATGAATGTAGGATGTCAGGATATGAAGAGATTAGAGAAACCCAAGTAGTTACTGAGACGTTAGCAGATGCACTAGTGCCTATAGCCGAGGTGCCAGCTCAGAGTGAGACAATTGAGAAATTCCTAAAAGAAGAACCTGCGGTAAATTTAGGAAGCGATCATGACAAGTACCCCGAGTTGGAAATGAATGAAGAAAAGGAAGTAGATTCCAAAGAAGCTAAGGTAGGACTAGAAATAGAGGCAGAAGATGGAGAAAAAAGTGGATTAATAGCCGTGGATGGTCAAGCATCAGAGGAAGCTCAAGATTTAAGGAATAAGGTGTTTTTTCTAGAGGATATGTAGAATGAGGAAAGATTATTAAGTGATCAGTTGGTAACGGTATTGAGTAAGATGACAGACGAACGAGATGAGCTGAAGGCACAAGTCGATGGTATGAGAGTCGAGTGCAATGTATCATCTGAAGCTTTAAGTAAGAAGGAGAAAAAGAATAATAATAAAAGAAAATGAACAACGATAGTGATAGTGATTCAGGGAATCCACAGCATAAAAAGAAAACACATGTTGACTGCGGAAAGAAACATTTTGGGGAATGTATGACTGGTAGGAATGTGTGCTATAATTGCGAACAAGGAGGGCATATATGTCCCAATTGTCCCGAACCTAAGAACGGAGGATGTTTTTCGTGCGGAGAAAAAGGAAATTAGGCTAAGAATTGTCCTAAGAAGAGGACATGTGAAGGGAGTGGACGAAAAAAAGATTAAGTCCGGAAGATAGGACCTTTTTAAGTAAGATAATATGTTAGTAATGTAGCATCGTAGATGATGAATGGGTATATATATATGTGTATGTGTGTGTGTGTGTGTGTGTATATATATATATATATGAAAGTAATCATCACTTTTGTACGACCAACTTTTGTATAAATTGTGTAATAGCAGTGAATCCCTACTCTTGTGTTACAAAGGGATAGTAAATGTTTATAGTAATATGTGTTGTATGATGTAAAGTGCTATGAACTAGTTGAATGACTATGAATATATGTTTGATTAAGTAAATAAGTTTTGAGAATTAAGATAGTAAGTTGTGTATCTGACAATATGTTAATTCAGTAAACTGAATTGGTTAATTCAGCCAACTAAATGTGTTAATCCAGTAAGCTGAATTTTAAAATCTAATATTTATGATTATATGAGTTTAATTACGTGTTAAATTGTTAATGATACCACTAATAACATGTGATAAAAATGCAAAATAAGAAAGATTATTTAAGGTTTTATTTAACCAGATAATGCCACCGTGAATAGAGCCTCGAAACCAAAGAGTGGAAGATTGTATTAACAATGCGGGAGGTCAAGTAAACCCGATACAAGACTTTTTGAATATGTCGACAGAGGCTATGCATAATCGAACACTAGCCGTAAGAAATCCGCTAGGGAATAAATTGGAAGATTTCAAAGACTTTAAGTCAGTAGGTCTGCCAGAGTTTAAAGGAACAATTGACCCAATAGAAGCTCAAACTTGAGTGAAAGAAATGGAGAAATCATTCTTTATTGTTAGAGTAGCAAAGGAGTAAAAGACAGTTTTTGCTCCTTATTTGATGAAGGGTGAGGCGAATTTTTGGTGGGAGTCAAACCAGAACAGAGCAGGAGCAGGAGTTATAGCATGGACAAGATTCGAAGAACTGTTTCTCAAAAATTATTTTTTGCCAAGTATGCAAGCAAGAATGGAGGTCAAAATTTTAGAACTAAAGCAAGAAAATATGTCAGTTTCAGAATATGCCGCCAAGTTCAACGAGTTAGCCAGATTCGCTCCACATCAAGTGGACACTGAGGCATGAAAGGCGCGAAGGTTTGAGAACGAACTGAAGCCAGGGATATTTAGAAAACTAGTTGTGTTGCCGATCAATTCATTTTCAACCCTGTTGGAAAAAGCCATCATCGTCGAGGGAGGAAGTGAAGTAGTGTCAAAGTACCACCAAGAGAAAAAGAAGAAGAAGATGAATGAAGGAGGTAGCAGTGGAGGGAGTAATTCCAATAAGCCTAAGTGGACCGACAACACTCAAGCAGGGAATAAGTCAGGAGAAAGTAGGAAGAGAGGTGAGCCGTGTGCAGTTTGTGGTAAGAATCATCAAGGAGTCAGCTTAAAGGGAAAATGAGTGTGTTTTAACTGTTGCCAAGAGGAACACATCTCGCCCAATTGTCTCAGCCTGAAAAAAAATACAAGGTTGTTTTAATGTGGATCACCAGACCATTAAATCCAGAACTGTCCAAAGAAGAATGTAGAGAAAGGAAGCAACAATAAAGGGAATAGCAATGGGACGCTGATGATCAAAGACTAGCTCAGCCAGGAAGACCAACAACACGCAAGTTAAACATGACTGTCCAGGATGCGGTAGCTGCAAAGGAAGTAGTGACAGGTAAAATTCTAATTAGTAATATAATTGTGTACGTTTTATTTGATAGATATCATTATGAGATGCTATCCATTTATGGATATGAGTCACAATTTAATGTCACACACGTGTGAAAATAAAGGAATTGATGATACAACTTTAAAAAATTATTAGAAAAAAATATAGTTATGAGCCATGACAAGTCAAATGAGACTTGAGTTAAGATAGATTAAATGCAATAAAAAATGAAGTAACACCTATATTAGGGTAATAAATTGATTTATTAATAAAGGTCTAAAGATAGACATAATTTGAATGTAAGGTAATAGTGATTCCGGGAACGGAATCCTTATAAGGAAGGGAGAATGTAAGGACTAAGAATTTTATACGATTATATATGGATATTTTTATGAATAATTTTTTTTAATTATTTATTTATTTACTTTAAGAATATGCATAAATATGTGATGTGAATTAAGTGAGTTAGTTAATTTATTTATTTTAAGTTAACTAAGATGAATACTTAATCAATTTTATTAAAGAAGAGTAAGATAAGTTATGTTGAAAATTAACATAGCTTGAATGTTAACCTTGAATTGTAAATAAAAAGATGTCTAATAATTCATCAAGCCAATTAGGGCTAATTGAATTAGTGAATTAGTGGAACAAAAAGGAAAGCCAAGAAATGAGTATATTAAATTTCTTATCAATGTATTGGACATTTTGTGACATATATTAAATGAATATGTAGACAAATGGATATTATAATTATTTATCAATGATGATAAATATGTTATGACATATGGGGGATATATATTAGACTAAATGAATATATATTATATATGTGTATATATATTTATTTATTTTATATAGTGAATTAATAAGAAAGCTAAATAACCTAATATTAAATATTAGGGATGAGAATTAAATAACCTAAGGGTTATAGTATTGAAGAATGTTAGTATGTAAAATTATACTAACCTAAGAGCTTAATTTTATTATCTCAAGTTATTATTTATTTAAAACCTAATTTAAGCAAGTCTAATTGGATTATAAGATTTAATGAACATGAGTAATTATTTAAATTCCAAATGAGTGGAATAGAAACCCTAAATAAATGATTAGGGTAAGATTAAAAGTATTGGACCATGTTAGTAACAAGGCCCAAACAAATTAATATAAAAGCCCACACATTAAATGAAAAGTCCAATTTTTAGCCCATTAGTTGAGGGACATTTTGGTCATTTGATTAAGCAAAATATTACATTAAAAATAAATCAAAAATGGGGCTAAAATGAGAGAGCATGTGATGACCATATGAGGGGAGAATGAAGAGCAAGTGATGTCCATGTGAGGGGAGATGGAGAGCATGCGATGTTGTGTGTGTTGTCAAAAATTTATTTTTTAATTCTTACTTACTTCCTTAAGTGTCACCATTCCATTTAAGCCACCTTAATTAGCACCACATGCAAGACATATGGAGAGAGAAGAGAAGACATGAGATGAGATGGGAGATTTAGATAGATATAAAAGATATATCTATACATATTTACTAATACCAAATTTATTACTAAGTTTATTTCTCTTATTTCCATATTTTACAAAACAAAACAAAAGGAAAGAGAGAGAGAGAGAGAGAGAGAGAGAGAGATTCGACAGCCACAGAAGAAGGGGAGAGAGACTTTGATCCAAGCTATCTAGATTCATCCAGGAGAAGGAAGCAAGATCAAAGATCAAAGATCTAGTTATTTTATTTAATTTGTTTTGATGAGATAAAGATTTATGGTTTCAAAACCCCAAAACTCTTGATTCGCATGATATTTAGTGTTTCATGTATGGATCTTACATTTTTGAGTGTTATTATGTTGATCAAAAAGAAATAAAAGGGAACTATGTCCTTGAGGACTAGAAAACCTAACTTTTCTTCACTTTGATCAACTACCATTTGAAATTTACACATCCTTTTTGTGATCAGTCAAAGAAGGGTGCTAGATATCTAAGTTAACTATTAAACCCAAGTTGTAGCACTCAAAACTTTTGATTTTACAATCCATAGGATCTATTTTGGTGTAAACAATCCAGCTAGAATATAAAAAGGGGAAAACAGTTTCTGTCCAGCTGCTTCCAGGGGTAGTTTCATCCTTTCAAGTTGGTTTAAAAATTCTGGAAAACTTTGGGATGATAATATGACGAGTTATGTAAATTATATCCAAAGATGGTTATTTTTGGATGTGTAGAATGAAAGTTATGGATTTTACAAGAAAGTACTATTTTAAAAGTGAACTTGAATAACTTTGTGTGGTTAACTCCAAAATCCCAGAAAATAAAAAATTTTGGAGTTGATTTTGGTATTTTTCATATAAATGATTGAGAGGTGAGATTTGTTTGAAAAAATAAGTTTGAAAAGGTCTAATGTGTATATGTCGACGATTTGACTGTTAGAGTTGACAGATGGTATTTTTAAATGGTTGCACCAAATCAACCGAGAAAAGGTTTGCACAAAGGCCTAGTGATTTGACACTGTTTAACTGATCTGAGACACCAAAATTCTTTAGGGTCCTGGGGCTTGATTAAGTGGAGATAAGGTGTTAGGCACCCCCCGAATTTCGTGATTACACGATTACCGCCACTTTCCAATTTAAACTTTTATCTAAATGTGTGTGTAGGTCTATGTGCAGTTGTTTGGAAGTAGTGCTATGTCTCGTTTGCACCTATATACAAAGGGTTTGACTTTTGTATAAAAATTCAATTTTAACAAGATATAGCAATGATGTTATGTAAAATAGGTTTTTCAAACCCTTGTGCTCAATAGTAATTGAGGCCTTTGATACTTCCATTTTATTATATGTTCGGCTCGATTGCTTTTATTTTTGAGATCCGAAACATCTTCGAGAAAATAAGATACATAGCAATGTCGAACTCCTTGTGGGCTTGAAAGCTATCTAAGGATATCCAAACACCGTAGATAATTTACAAGTTGGTGGCAGTTGCAAAATGTCCATCACGGAAATCGAATCTAGATTCAGAAGTTGAATCTATGATCACATGATTCCAAGGCTCACATAAAAAAGCAATATGTACAGAAGCAAGAAAAAGAACTAGATTTAAGTAAATCTAAACCATTCTAGCTTCAACGGTTCCAGTTTAGTCACTTTGAACCGGTTAAAGTTAGAAATGGCCAGATTGAGGCAAATCTAGACCGCAGGCTGAAACATTAAATATCAAAATTATGAAAATAATTAAAGCAATTAATTATATAAAAGCGCTAAATATATGTAAGTATATATATATATATATATATATATATATAAACGATCAACTGCCACGAAGTAAACTCCAGACAAGACTTTGAAATGTAAATATTTATATATATATAAGCGATAAAAAGCCACATGACGATCCGGGCATACCCACACAATGCGACTCTCAACGTTAGTAGATATATATGTATAGAAGTAGTAAAAAGCATAAAATTCTGAAAAATCTTACAGTGGGCTGCCAAGAAGACTTTAGATTGCTTTTGACGACTGAAAACTCAGTTCCCGCCAATTAAATTTAAGTATGTTACAAAACACGAGCTCACAAGTGTTTAGAAAGAAGAATCACTTAGTTTGGAGCACTCTAATAGGGTTTAAAGGTTGAAATGGATAGGGGTTTTCTCTCTTTTTTCCTTTTTTATTTTTCTTTTTTTCAAATGAGCTGCCAATAACTCATATATAAAGACCTGATGGCTGTGGGTCTACCCGCAGTAGCCCCGTGTCTACCCACGGCTGCCTCGGGTCTACCCGCAGCTGCCTGGGCTGCCCTGAGCCATAGAAAGAAGAATCACTCATTTTAGAGCACTCTAGCAGGGTTTACACGCTGAAATGGACAAAGTTTTCTCTCCTTTTTCCTTTTTTATTTTCTTTTTTTCAAAGAACTGTCAAGAGCTCATATTTAAAGATAAGATGGTCGCAGGTCTACCCGTGGAATCCCCAGGTCTACCCGCAGCTGCCCCGGGTCTACCCGTGGCTGCCCCGGGTCTACCCGTGGCTGCCCCGGGTCTACCTGCAGCTTCCCGGGCATCCCTAAGCTATGTGGGTCCCATCGTCTCGAAGTACATGCACTTTGGCTACACCATGTCTGCTCGAACCTTCATAACTTTCAATCCTGGCATCCGATAAAAGAGTGATGTACCATTTTAGAATGTTGTTGTCGATAGCTACACAATGACATGGGATTAGAGGTTGTACGAAGCTGGGAAGATGGGTCCATGACTAGATCTCCAAGTCTTCAAATTCTATCCGTTGTACCTTTTTGTGTAGTAGTCACTCGGAATTTGAGCTATGGTTCTTGTGGGACACCTTGATACACAGTGTGGATTAAAATGTGTTGAGACGATGTGAATGTGGCGTTAAGGTGAAAAAATGATGATTTTGCCCCCACCGGGGTTATCACCGGCTTTTGCGCAGATGTAGAAGTCATTTCTCAGGGTTAACTCTGAGATTGGGCTGTTGTGGATTCTGAATGTCCTCAAGGTTATCTCTGAGGTGTGCTTGACCTCTCAGGGTTATCTCTGGGGTTGGAACTGAGTATCCCGGGGTTGTCTCCGGGGTTGAACTGACTTTTTTGGGGTTATCTCTGGAACTTGAATTGGATCCCTCGGGGTTATCTCCGAGGTTAGAATTGAATCTCCTGGGATTATCTCTGGGGTTAAACTAAGTTGACTTCCAGGGTTATCTCTGGAAGACGATTTTGCCCTCCTATAGGGTTAGTAATAGGAACGTAAAATTTTGAGTGTCTATAGTTTGTACAAAGACCAAACAGTTGGACACTATTTAACTGGTCTTAGAAACTGAGATACGTTGGGTTCGGGGGCTTGATTAAGCGGGGAGAGGGTGTTAAGCACCCCCCGACTTCCGTGAAACACAGTTACCGCAACTTTTCAATTAACTTGTTTATCTACATGTGTGTGTGTATATATTAGGTCTATGTGCAATTATCTAGAAGTAGTGTTATTCCTCGTTTGCACCTATATACAAAGGGTTTGATTTGTACATAAAAGTTCAGTTTTAACAAGATATAGCATTGATGTTTTGGTAAATAGGTTTTTCAAACCCTTGTGCTCAATAATAATTGAGGCCTTTGATACTTCCATTTTATTCTGTATTCGGCTTGATTGCTTTTATTTTTGAGACGCAAAGCATCTTCGAGAAAATAAGATACATAGCAGTGTTGAAGTCCTTATGTCCATGATAGCTATCCAATGATATCTAGACACCTTAAATAATTTACAAGATTGCTGCAGCTGAGAAATGTCCATCATGGAATCTGAATCTAGATTCAGAGGCTGAATATTTGATTACATGATTCCTAGGCTCACATGAGAGAGTAATATGTACAAAAGCTAGAAATAAAAGTAGTTTTAAAAAAATCTAAACTATTCTAGCTTCAACGGTTCCAATTTAGTCACTTTTGAACCGATCATAGTTAGAGATAACTAGATTTGGATAAATCTAGTCCACAGGTTGGAACATTAAATATCTACATTGCGAAAGTAGTTAAAGCAGATATATGTATATAAAAAAATAAATATATATAGGTATATATATATAGACGATCAACTGCCGCGAATTTGGAATCCAGACAGGACTTTGAAATGTATATATATATATATATATATATATATATAAGCAGTAAAAGTGATAAATAGATTTTATACCTACTTATTGGTTACCAACTCACTGGAATTTGGGTCAACTCAAGTAATTTTGGTATGTTTTATTTGCTTTTTGTATTTGTTTTGCAGTGTGCAAAGTTGGAACTCCTAAAACATCCTAAGGCATGGAATTGGCATTGAAATGGAAATGGCAAGACAAGGCATGGTAGGCTCATGAAAAAGTGAAGATAGCAGCTACACTTAAGCATGTGAGGATGGCACTTATAGGATAAATGAAGTGGTAAAATGAAGAAGAAAGAAGTGAAGAAGAAGAAGAAGAAAAAGAAGAAGTAAGCAAGTAGCGGCAATGAAGGAAGCAAACACCAGCAGACAGCAAGCAGCAGTAGCGCGGCCGTGGCAGAAGAAGTACAGAGGTAGACCAGGCTTCCATGCAGCCCGCGCTATGCACTCGGCAGCAGAAAACCTACAGCGCGCCCGCGCCCGAATAACAATGCAATACTACGCGGCCGCGCCGGTCACACTTAGTCTAAAATGCTGACTTTTGTATTTTGAAAAGTTGGAGTGTCTTTGTTATCTTGAGACGTATTTGTTGGTTACCAGAGATGAATTAAGGAGTTTTTTTATTCTATTATTCGGGTTTGGTACGCGAGAGAGAGTTTATAGCATTTTCTATATTTCTTTGAGCTTCTCTCTCTAGATGATTGCTTGTAAATATTGGTTTTCATTCTGGTGATGAATGTGGACTTGAATTGGCTTGAAATCAGACTTTGCAGCAAGGATTATCATATTTGATTCCTCATTTCTCTTATCTCTCTTGTTTGTATTTCTTATTTCAACGTTTGGTTTAAATCCCATAATAGCAGTTGATTCAGAAATGAACTAACTTCCATTATAGGATTTTAATGGAGTTTAATGTGTAGTCCATATTTGTATGCATGACTGTGATGTTTATATGTTCAATATGGGATTGCCCTTCATGGTTGTGCTAAAGTATTGAATGATTGATCACCATTCACACTAATTACTTGTATGGAATTGGAAAATGAAGTATAAGTATAGATTAGACCATGTTGGCATATGTTCATGAGACTTATTTATGTTAGGTTTTGTAATTCGTGACCCGGATAGGAATATACCGGTTCACCATGTGTAGTCATTGAGAGAGCTTTTGCTTAAATCATTATTGCTTGTAATTCACACAGACATATAGTGGGTTAGGTAATTTTGATGCTTACATGAATTCTATCATTTTGTGGATTTTGTGTAATTTGGACATAGTACATTGAAAGATGGTTATGTTTCACTTTTTTGCTCTTGACTAGCTGTCCATATTAAATAATTAGACATAACAAGAGGCATGCATTTTGGATAAAGCATTAGATGATATTAGAATCTCATATCTCTCCAATTTGATTACCTTACCTTTAGTAATTAGTATTTTTGTATTTATAATTAATTTAGATATAAATTTATTTATTAATTGATTGTTTGAGTATACAGAAACGGTGATTAGGTTGTTACATGATAGCATAAATTTATTCACCTTTCTCCGTGGGATCGACACTTTCTTACTCTGTACTACTTGTTGACCCGTATATACTTGCATGAGTTAGAGTCTATTTTGTTAAACCAAAATGGAGGCAATAAAAAGGTCACGAAGTAAACTCCAGGCCAGACAGAAATGTATATATATATATAAGCGGTAAATGGTCACAAAGTAAACTCCAGGCCTGACAGAAATGTCAATATATATATATATATATATAGTAGAAAGCTTAAAAATATGGAAAATCTTATAGTGGGCTGCCAAGAAGACTTCAGATAGCTTTTGGGACCTGAAAATTCTGTTTCCACCAGTTAAACTTCAATATGTTACAGAACACGAGCTTACAAGTGTTTAGAAAAAAGAATCACTCAATTTAGAGCACTCTAGTAGGGGTTACATGCTGAAATGGATAGAGTTTTCTCTCTTTTCTTCCTTTTTTTCAAATGAGCTGCTGGGAGCTTATATATAAATACCAGATGGCCGCGGGTCAACCCGTGGTAGTCGCGGGTCTACCTGCGGCTGCCTGGCCTACCCCGTGCTTCCCGGGTCCCGTCGTCTCAAAGTACATGCACTCGGGCTACGCGTTGTGCGCTCAAACCTTCATAAATTTCAATTCGGGCATCCGTTGGAGGGTTGTTGTACCTTTTCGGAAAGCCGTTGTCGAGATCTACACAATGACATCGGATTACAGGTTGTCTGATGCCTGGAAGATGGGTCCATGACCAAATCTCCAAGTCTCCGTTGTCTATCTGTTGTGCCATCTTGTGCAGTTATCACTCGGGATTTGAGCTATGGTTCTTGTGGGACATCTTTGTATGCAGTTTGAGTTGAACTGTGTTGAGACGACGTTGGTGTGATGTTGATGTGGCAAAATGATCATTTTTCCCCTCCCGGGGTTGTCTTCGGGGTTGGAACTGAGTCCAACTTCCAGGGTTGTCTCTAAGAGACGATTCTGCCCTCTTGTATGGTTAGTAACAGGAATGTAACATTTCGAATGTCTACAATATATATATATATATATATATATATATATATATATATATGTGTGTGTGTGTGTGTATGTGTGTGTGTGTGTGAGAGAGAGAGAGAGTGAGGGGATGATCCACTTACAATATTGTAAAAAAGTGTTTATCCTTACAACAAATCTCGATCGTCCATCCGGATATATAACGACCTATATTGCTTTCATCCGTAATTCAATTTCGAGAATTCCACATTTTAATTCTGCGGCCGAGACAAATGACCTAAATTAATGCCCCTCTTTATAAAAATCTCTCATCTGTAGTATTAAAGAGTGGAATCTAACTACTATTGAGAATTAAACTACTGTCCGCAGTATTAAACTGCGGATTCTAGGATACCCAAAATGACACCCCGATTTAACCAAACGACAGCCCGATTTAGCCAAAAGATGTCTGGATACTCATAAGTTTTGTCCACAGTTTAATACTGTGGACTCTAAGTCCAATTAAAAGACACCGGGAAAATGAAAAGGTCAAAATATGAGAAGTTATGTCAGCAGTTTAATAATGTGAACGCTATGTCTCTATTAAAAAGACTGTAAATGTGTAGTCCCCAGATCTGGGTACCTTTTTACCTTGGACCTGGTACGTTACGATACATTATTTCTATAACTACTGCGGAAGATATAAACATAAATTATTTACACAATAAACATTTACAACATAATCCCCAAGGTCTATAACCTTAACTTAATACATACCTTCAATATCTTAAAAGATTTACAATGTCATTTGTGTTAAAAAATTTAATAGTTCTAATTGCATAACAATTTAGTCTTGAAATTTGCCTTTGCCTCTGTCTTTATTCGAGCCTTCATCTTAATCTGAAAATTTTATCATGATATAGCAAGGGTGAGCAACTATTTTGCCCAACAAGTTTAAGTTCAATGAAAATATATCATGACTGAAAAGGGATAAGCTGTCAAATTTTAACCAATATAATGATTGTGAAAGAGCATGAATCAATTTCAATGATTGAATGTATGAATCAATAATGTTGAGTGGTCAACAATGACCATGAATAATTTTAACTGAACCATATGGTAATGAAGGTGATCAGCGTTTCATACCTTATGAAAAAATGCAACATGCACCAAGTTCAAATCAATAATTATAGATGTGGTATAATCAACAATGATTAACCACGAACATGCTTTGAAATAACAACTCAAGTTTGAGTTAAGAAACTTAGCTGGGTCATCGACTACTGCTACACAATTCAATTTACACTACAAAAAAATGGTGATTTTGCAAATAACAGTTTTCGTTGCTAAATGTGCGAAATTGTGTTGCCAAATGCCATTTGCAACGATTTTTCAGTCATTAGACATTTTGTTGCGCAAATTTATTAAGAAATTGTTATTGAAAAATAATTTTCGTTGCAAAATACGTCTAATTGGAAACGAAAAGAATCTTTCTATTTGCCAATGAAGATAAAATTCATTGCATTTGATACACATTTGCCAATGAAGTTTGCCGTTACTAAACAATATAGAAATTGTTGCCTTAATTGATTTTCTTTGCTAATTGTGTACTTTTTGGTAACGATATTTGTTGCTAAATGTAAAAAATAAACCGGTCATATATTAATTTGCAACAAATTTTTCCGTTGCCATTGGTTTTGTTATGGATAATAATGATTAATTAGCAACAATGTTATTCGAAGTTGATTGTTTTTCGAGAGCAATAAAAGTTGTCAATTAGCAAGGACACTATACATTGTGTTTTGCTTTTTCTATGCAACAAAAGTTGTTATGATTTGCAACAATATAAATGTTGCCTTTTCTTTTGTTTATAGCAACAATATAAAAAAACATAAAAAATATTATATACATCATTTAAAATCATTCACATTACAGCATTACAATATAATAGTTGGATAATTCATCCTTAAAATATGATGATCATTATTATACCAAACTACTAAACTAATAACTTTTACGTTCATTATTACAATACAATAGTTCAGTTATATGTAGAAGACATCTGATTACTTGAAGCCACTTAAACTTGAACATTGTCTTCGATTGTAGGTTCAGTAGCACCTGCTCCCCGCATATCAAAAAGTTTAACTTTCACTTGAACTTGAACATTGTCTTCGGTTGTAGGTTCAGTAGCACCTGCTCCCCGCATATCAAAAAGTTCAACTTTCTTATTTCCAAAGTTACACATATATCTGAAGTGCAACCATGGATAGAAAATTTATTTGAATGCATATAAACCTAAAAGATGAGGAAAATAGATATATTCTAAAAAATAATGCACTACCACATAATATTCTTATGTTTGTAGAAAATAAATAGAATAAAAAAATAAACCTAAACAAAAATTGAAATGACTCTACATCCGTAAGTCAATTGTAATATGGTATTTAGTGAAGAAAAAATAATAATACATCAACCATAATGGAAGAATGAAGAAAAAATTTAGTCATGTTCTGAACTTCGAAAAAAATAATAATATAAAAGTCACAAATCTCCAGTTGAATGAGCCAACTATTTGCTCCTGATCCATACCCGCGATGCAAATGATAACTAGGCAATGTTCCATCTAAACATACTATAAATATGAACACACATTACTTATGTAAGACTCCAAATTTTATGAAATAAAAGTATTCAATTTTCCTATTTAGTAAATGGTTAAATTGATAAAAAGTTAAAGTTAAGGGTAATATATATATAATTTTCAAAATACGCAAGTGCTTATAAAATACTCATTTCAGCTGGGGAATATTCGTTTGGTTGTGGAATATTCTTGTTGTCGAAGAATATTCATACGATGACGCAATCATTTATGGGCCCCATAACAGAATAACTGCCGGATGAAGAAAATGACAAGTTTGAGTTTTTATAAATAATGGCGTAGTAGTTACCGTTAACACTGTTGGTATACCTGCTGGTTAAAGTAAAGTAATACGCATTGTTGCACAGTAGCACACGGTATTGCACGGTATTTTTGAATTATTGATTCTTATGTAAGAAGGCACTACTCAATAATTGTTACAGTAATTACTGTTCAATATTTTATTTTATTGATTCAATAATTGTTGCGTTGATATTTTATATTATTATTATTTCAATAATTGTCACGGCACAGTATTTCCCATTATCGGATCAATAATTCATATTATTTGGATAATATTATTAGATAGCATTATTGGCAATGTCTAGAAAGTTATGTCAAGAGAGGTTTGGTCACCTAATTGCGCGCCAGTAAGGAGAAATCCTTATCGGAAAACCCTCTCTTTCCTGGGAACGGCATGGTTGTCATTATTGTGATTCTGTAATATTATTTGTGAATAATTAATTATTGATTTATATGATAAGGAAATATTTATTTTATGTGGTTATAAATGAAGGAGTTAGTATTGAGGTGTTTTATCAGTATTTTGTCGAAATGAAGAATGAAATTTAGAAATTTGCAGAAAATTAATTTATTACTTGATTTTGTAAAATCCATAACTCTTTGTGTATAATGAGTTAGGAGATGAGCTATATATCAAAAGAAAGCCCTGAAAGTAAGCTAAACGTAGAAATTTGAATCACCCAAAAATTCATTGTGAATTATTCGCGGTGACTGTTTGAATAAAACTGGTACGAATGACTCATAGTCCGAAAGATCAGTGTTCTTAAGCTATATTGTCTGAATCATAAATTTTGATCCGACCGTTGGATTGTTATGATTTTTGAATATGTTATACATATATAAGTTGAGTATATGTCCACAAATTTTGAACCGTTAAAAATTAACATATGATTTTTTATGAATTTTAAGAGGTGACTGATTCAGAAATTATTTTTATAAATGATTTTGGTGGAGATTTCTAAAAGGCGGGCCCCACTTTTTGGTTGGTATAGAAAACATGTGCTAGAATTCTTGGTTCAAGGATGGAGGCTGGTCTTGGTTGGTGCGTCGAAGGAAGATAAATAATATTATTATTTTATTAATTTAATCTCATTTGGCGTTCTAGCATTTTCCTATAAATTGGGTGCTTAATTAGAATTGAAAATCACACCAGAAACATAAGTTTTCTCTCTCTAAATTATTGAGCGTATTTTGTGAGTATTTAGATACTTTGAGAGTGGTTATTCAGTGCAAGTTTTCTTCGACTTTACATCTGATATTCCAGTCAGAAATACTGCTCTTTTGAGATAAGGGATTTTAAGGGTTATTATGTTTTTCATGTTTCGTAATTTTTCTGACTTTCAAAAATTCTGAAAAAATTTGAAATGATAATTTGATGAATTTCCTAGATAGTGTCCAAAAATGGCAATTTTTGGATGTATAGATTATGAGTTATGAATTTTATGGGAAATGACTATTTTAAAAGTAAATCCTTATAACTCCTTGTGGTTAACTCCAAAATTAGTGAAATTTTTATCGGGAGTATATGTATATTACAGAAGTATACTCTGTAAATTTCAGAATTTTTGAACAAAAGTACAATTTATGATAAATGTCTAAATATTCGGCAGTTTTGGCCATATGAAAAATAGTAAATGAATTTTAAAAATTCCGAAAAAAATATATGTTCAATATGGGACTATATTCAGCTAAATCCCAGAAAAAAAAAAATTTTTGTACTGCTTTTGTATTTTTCATGAAAATAGACTAGTTATGACTAAATAAATTAAATATGTTATGTGAAGTAACAAAATTAAAAAATAGAATTTTATGGCATAGAAATCCTATATAAGGTATATGCAGATTTTTGATGAGGGTTTTGGTTATTGGTAATGAAATTTTATGAGTTTGGCATTTTATGATGATTAAATGCATTAATTAGTAAAGTGTAAACAATTAAAATAAATTATTTATAAGTTTAAGAAATGATTAAAATATTATGGTAATATTAATAATATTAGATTATGAGATTATTAAGTGATTTATAACATTTGGATTAAGGTGTTATGAAATCATTGATTTATGAATCTTACTCTTGAAATTAAATGTAGTTGTTGATCATATTGTTTTTATTATGATATATAATATTTTTATAATCCCGGTGATGAAATTTCTCTTTGACTTAAGTGTAAAGATGGATAGATTATTGGTATGATCGTGACTATGGGTTCTCTTTGACCAGTAGTGCAAAGTTGAATTGTTGACTGGTATGATCATGATAATTAAATTTACAATTGAATATATTTAGCTTAAATGCAAATGTGAATTGATCAACATGGTTATAATTATGGTGTATATAAATTCTGAAATGATTATATATTTCTTAGAGATATTAATATCTTTGGCTCATAGTGCAAAGATGACCTGTTGTTGAATATCTTTGGCCCGTAGTGCAAAGATGACCTGTTGTTGAATATCTTTGGCCTGTAGTGCAAAGATGAATTGTTGATGAATATCTTTGGCTCATAGTGCAAAGATGAAATTATTAGTATGATTATGAACATGAACTTCGATTTGGTATAACCATGATCTTTGATATTTTAGGTAAAGACAAGTGATAAAAATTATCTTCGTCTTGGATGAGAAGAGGAATTTAGAACTACAATTATGATTATGAGTTATTCACGTGACTGTGGACAGGAACTGTTGATTGATGTTACAGGGTTAAAACATTATTGGTGGACTTTTAACATAGAGAAGATAATAGACATTATGGTCTATTTGACTCTTCTAATGGATTGCTCATTCCGCTGTAACTATGGTTGAATTTTTTTTATCATCTACCATATGTTCTAAATCTCTGATTTATTACAAACGAATGCTATTGATAATTTAATTATCTTTAGTCATGATATACTTTACTGGGCTATTTGTGCTCACCCTTTTGTTTCACAATTCCTTTCAGGTAACAAGAGTGTAGCTGGGTCAAGCGGGGGTAACAGGGAAATAGAACGGTGGTCTATAGCTGTTGAGGTTCTCCCTAAATAGTATGAAAATAATTTTATTGAGAACTTTAGGTGTGTGTAGTATTGTATACGTCATTTGATATTTAATTTTGGTGAACCGAATAGGGTGAGGCGAACACAACTTTGGAAGGGTGTTTTGTCACTATCATACAAGATGTCTAATGACATACAACCTCGTGTTATCATAAGACAAGATTGTGCACATCCACTTGCTGAGTATATCTACGAGCACTACTTATATGATCTTGGAGTTTGGTTGAAACATAATGTTCAATTGCAGATGGTGGAGATAGTTATATATCAAGAGAAGACTCACCATTGGAAGGAACATGATAGTAATCTTCTCATTTTTCTTTGGGGTCTATTGGATCAACCAAGGATAATTCTCTTGACATATGATATCTATCATAACTTAGATTCATGGCCTCATCTTTACGAAGGTTTCCTTGAGCATTTCCTAAAGATTTTAATTTTTAAAACAGTTATTGACTGTACCTTTATGTAAGGTATCACTATGAGGTGTTGTCCACGGTTGGGACATGAGTCACAGTTGGTATATATTTGTATCAAAATCCACAACATATGTGTTGTTGTAGTAATAAAGTTATAATTATTTTCTGTACTATGTATTTGGCGACTCAGAATAGGTTGGATGAATTGGACCTATTTTGGGGGCGTCACAACTTATATTAGAAAAAAATTCCTAATACCGAGAACAAAGCAATTAGACCATTTTATAGGAATTTTGTAATTTATTCGAGGAAAAAAATTAAAGAAAGAAAAAAAACCAAATGTAACTTACAAGCTTTTCAAAGCCACACAATCACCAATCTCATCCGGGATTTGACCAGAGAGAAGATTTCCCCTCAAATCACTGTTCATATAGCAATACAACAAAAACTATTATCGAACTGTAGGAACTTAACATTCATAGGAATAGTAAGAGATAAATTGCCTAAGAAACAAAATGTGAAGGTTGATAGAGTACAGGGTCAGCCCTGAGTTTTGAAGGGCCTAAAACGGACAACAAAAAAATGGGCCTTTTGCGAATTGCTATTAAGACAAACATAAAAAAGGAATAATTTTTTTTGAACAAAAGAGCATCAATACGAAAGAATATCAAATATAATAACCGACTATTTCAATATTTTCAAAGCATCATTTAGATATCACATTATCACTAAGTCAAAAAAATAATTACCAAATAGGGCCTCCTTTATTAAGAGTCTAACACTACTCCCAAACAATTAAAAAAACCCAAAAAACTGAATATGATGATGAACCCACAGGTACATAATAATTAAATTATTTTGTACAAATTATATGCTTTAAATATGTAGAATATTACAATAATCAGTATATGTAGAATATTACAGATTAATTATTTTCTTTGATATTTAAGTATTCTATGTAAGTAACAAAAGGAAGAGAATATTTAAGGGGACCCTAAAAATTTTTGGGCCTAAAGCCCGGGCACTTTGGGCTTTAGCCCAGGGCCGGTACTAATAGAGTAGAAACCGTACATAGAGAGTAGGCCTTTAAGATCCCCAAAAGCAGTTGAAATTTCCCCATCAAGGTTTAAGCCCAAGAGATTACTACTCCCTCCGTTCCTTAATATAAGTCGTTTTAGAGAAATATTTTTGTTTCTAAATATAAGTTGTTTGAGAATTTCAAGTAAGTATTAATTGCTTAGTTTTCAATATTACCCCAAGTAATAAATATAACTTTGGTTCTCTCACTATTTTTTGCCCAATAAATAACACTCTCTTTTTTCAATACAAGGGCAATATAGACAATTGATAGTATATTTAATGCTTTATAATCATTTCCTTAATACTTGTGCACAACTCTAAAATGACCTATATTAAGGAACGGAGGGAGTACATTATTTGGAACAACTAATCACAACGTCAAAATCTTTACCACAAAAAATACTTAAAAGAAAGATTCCCATTATAGACTAGAAATGGGAAAGATAATATTATGATCATACATTTAATAGCAGAACTACTAAATCAGCAAAAAATAGGTTGAAATAGTAGCTGGGTAATTGTATAGTAAGCAAAGTTAAAAGTGTTGAAACTAAAAGGACATACAGGGCAATGACATTGAAGGTGACATTGTCACAAGTTACCCCCCTCTCCACACACAGTAGTCTGAAGATGGTGAATCAGTCCCGTCATACAGCACATTATCCACATCTCTAAATGACTTCATTATCTCCAGCAAAGTTTCCCCTTTTATTCCAACAAACACATAAATAATAAGCCCAAACGAATACCCAAATCTGAGAGATAAATAAGAGCTCAAGAAATATTACTAAAGTACTAATTAAACAAATAGACACGTTGTGTAACCTGAATAAAATAAGATTAAGAAGTGAATAAATAATGGAAGAAAGAGAAACAAGCCCAAATCATAAATTATTAGAATAATGGAGTTAGATTACAGAAGGGTTTATGTTCATTACTGTTAACGCCAAGATCTTCTGCCACGTCCCAATCACGTAAGACGTCCTGATCCTGCACAATAAACACAGTCAACACCAAAAGCTTGACGGCTTGACCGTCGGGGGATAGCTCCGGCGTGAGAGTCAGTACAGGCGATCACAAGGTTAAACATGGAGGAATAAATATCTAGTGACTTGAGAGCAATAATTAATTGGTTACCTTTCACCGTGTGTGTTCTTTGCTTTATCTCTCCAAAGTCCGGTTTGTCATGTATGCAACTGACTTTTCGGGCCCACCACTTTCAGCCGACTAAGACCTGTCCAATCCTCATTAAATGCAATGCAGAGATGACAGTCAAAGTTCTATCCCAAATCTACACCGGTCAAAGCCCAAGTGGAACCATACACATTTAGTAATTCGGCCCACTATCACAGCCCAATATCTCATAGGCCCCAAAATAAAGATAATATCCACCCAATGGGCTAGCCCAATGAACTGGCCTAATACTTTCAAGACCCACCTCAACATGTCTAAAGTATTATGGCCCAACATTGCCCCCCAGTCTTTTATTAAACAGGAGGTTTAATGAAAGAGTATAAATGGAATTGGTCCAGAATAAAAGGATTTATGATAGGTCATAAGAGGTCCAAAGTGAAACTCATCAAAGCCCAACTAAATCGGTCCAAATTGATACCAGAGATAGAAATGGGAAGCCCAACAGACATAAACCCACTCTGTTTAGGATATTTAGACCCAAAACCGGATAACACCTCTTCCAATTCACTATCATTACTGTGAATTAACTGTGCCGCCTTCGATTACCGTGTAACCGTTAATATAAAAATCAAACTTTACCAATTTTGATAATTTTACCTGCCAATTTGAATTTCGAACCTTGAAGCTTTCTTTCTATCTCTCGAGCTTTTCTTTGTATTCTCTGCAAACTGTTGATAATGGCGTCTAAAGATTCTGAGCAAGGTCATCCCCTGCTAGTGACACCAATTTGTTCCATTCCTCCAAACCCAAACTCTACCAAAAATGCTTCAAGTTCTGATCAGGCTGCTGCAACGGCTAAGAAGAAATCAACAACGACATTCTCTCACAGACCTTCCGAATTCTATAGGAACAGAGAGCAGTATGTTCATGCCAATATTCCCTCGAAAGTTACCGAGGCTGACTTGGAAAGGCTTCGAACTCGTTGCCACATTCCGGATACCCACCAAATGAGAGTTCCCATGTCTGGAGAACGAATGTACCAACGCCCTGAAGGATGGATGGCTGTTACGATGACCATCCTGGAGAAAGGGATCCGGTTCCCTCTACACGCCTTCGTGGTGACTCTATTAGGGTTTCTGGGTGTTGGGTTCGCCCAACTAATGCCGAACTCATATATTCATATTTTGGCATTCATAGCTCTATGCCACGAACTTGGCGTCGAACCTGCGCTCGACTTCTTCTTTACTGTATACAAGGTCGGTCAATCTAGAAAGAAAGGATTTAAGACCATAAGCAAGCACTCTTCAAAAACAGGAGAAAGGTTCGAGAAACGCTCGCTAGTGAATACACCTTCAAGCAACAAAGGATGGCATGAAAGATGGTTTTTCGTCAAAGGACCCGAAGTCCTCTCCTTACCGGGCTGGGCCACAGACGAGAAGATTTCTACGGACGTCGGGGATGTTTCTGAAGAACGGGAGGCCGAGATGATAGATCTTTTGGATAATTTTCCGAGGGAGGAATGGAACTATAGACTTCTTTCCAACCAAGCGTGGTTGTATAATCACAAACGTAAGTGCAAATTCATTTCATGAATATTTGAAAATTTTGTAATATAGATTCTGACGAAGAACTGTTAATCTTTTGTAGTGACTTTGATTAAACCATTGCCTTCGGAGGTGAAAGACTTAGAAGATTTGTTAGCTGGAAAACCGGTAAAATTCACTGTCGAGTCTTCACAACATGAAATCTCATCTGAAGACAATGCAGCCGAAAAAACTGCAAATGCCGATGTCGAACCTTCACAACCTGAAGCTTCCTCCAAATTCAACCCATCTAACGAAGTACCAAATGAGGAGCCTCAAACACCTGCATCCAAAGATGACGAACCTATCCTTCCGGAAAAAGTTACTCATCTTCGTCGAAAGAAAAGAGCCATCCGAAAGCCCCGGCCGATCTCCATCACATCAGACTCTGAAGACCTTTCCAAATCCGAACCGATCTTTAATCTGATACCTCCAACTACTGACCCAATACCGCCGACTGCTGACACAATTCCACTGAATGCTGATCCAACACCACCAACCGCCGTCCCAAAATTGGTTCGAACAAGTTTATTAGATCTTCCTGCGAATGATCGAAGACAACTTCTTCGGATCAAAAAGTTGAGAACCAAAGTCACCCCCTAACCCCTGATGAGCTTAGGGTTCCTCCTTCAAATACTCACCCTTCAACAAACCCTGTGGAGACTTCAACTGTAAACGAAGAAGAAATAACCGAGTCTGCAGCAGTGCCAACTCGAAAGAGAAAACGATCAAATGACAGTCACCCTAGTCCAACGCCTGCAACTCTACCAGTTCGAGATCCTACTCCAGCTCGATCTCCTTCCCCTGAAAACATCTACATGGATCCCTCTCCCATCCATGACCAACCGATAACTTCCTCCCCAAGGCCTTCAACACAAAATTTCCATGATGAAGCCACTGGGGAGCCGACCATGTGGCCTCGGTACAACGTCAACTTCCCCTTCCAGCTCTTTGATGCCTTCGTTCGGGAAAATGATGATCATCGATTTGATAATCATACGAACGGAAATTTTCTTGATGAAGGCATGAGTTATCTGGCCAAGGTACGTGAGGGTTTTCTCAGTTAAACGTTTCTCCATTTGCCAAAATATTTGAAATTGACTGGATATTGTTGAATACATGCAGGCAAATGCAGTCTTCGGACGTCTGCGTCCCAGGAATATAAATGCCGAGTCTGATGAGGAGACTTTGAGGAGGGAGAACAACATGCTGAAGGCTGCATTGGCCCGAGAGAGAGAGGAATGCGAATCTGTTCTTCATGCCAACGAAAGTTTTCAGAGGGAATTGGCCCAAACCAAGGAGGACATGAAGGAAACTTATGATGTGCTGAGCTCAGTCAGAGAAGAACTGAAGACGACAAAAGCCAGTGAACAAAAATTAGCCGCCATGAATTTCCGCTTTGTTGCAGAGACCGAAGTTCTGAAGACTACCAAAGAGGGGCTAATTGTAGCCAATCAGAACTTGTCAACTCAACTCAACGAAGTTCAGACGAAAGCTCGATCAGATAAGAAAGTTCATAAGGACAAACGTCGCAAGCTTCGTGGCAAGATAAAGGCACTTCAAAAACGGGGCCCTCCACTTACCGAAGACTTGGTCAAACAGATACAGGCGGATTACCGCACATCTGACGAGCTTGGTGCAGAGATTTTGAAGGTATATTATGAAGGGTACGAAGAGTGCCGAAGTCGGGGCAAGGAAAAAATGGTGGCTGCCCAGCTGAATCCATCTTTGCTAAACTCCGAAGATGAAGCTGCTAGCTGAAGATGATTTTATTTCCTTTAATTTATAGGACTTGTATAAAAAGTTTCTGATTTTGTAATTTAATGAAATATCAACTTCATGCCTTGTTACTTCTGAGTGAACATTTCTTGTGAATAATTGATCATCAATCAGCTTGAAAACTGTTCAAGTTCCTCTTATCTTAAACCGTTAGTCAATAATCAAACAAATTATATAACAGTTAAGAACAATGATAATATAATCCGAACTCAACACTTGAACAAAATAAAGTAATGCATACTTATCGTTACCGAAGTGTGAGACAGATCTGCTTCATTGGGAATTTGTTTATCCCGAAAGGCCTAACAAAACCAAAAGATGACATCCGCTTACCCCGAAGGGCCTGACGAAGTCTAAAGAACGACAGTCGCCTACCACGAAGGGCCTGACAAGATCTGAAGAACAACGCTTTCCTACCCCGAAGGGCCTGACAAGGTCTGAAGAACAACGCTTACCTACCCCGAAGGGCCTGACAAGGTCTGAAGGACAACGCTTGCCTACCCCGAAGGGCCTGACAAGGTCTAAGGAACAACGCTTGCCTACCACGAAGGGCCTGACAAGGTCTAAGTGACCACCTGCCGAAGAGGCTACCATCGAATGGTCAGCGAGTCCTCCCAAACCTCCTATCAAAACCAAAAGATGACATTCGCCTACCACGAAGGGCCTGACGAAGTCTAAGTGGCGACAATTGCCTACCCCGAAGGGCCTGACAATGCCAAAGTGAAGACAATTGCCTACCCCGAAGGGCCTGACAACGCCAAAGTGACCACCTGCCGAAGAGGCTACCATCGAATGGTCAGCGAGTCCTCCCGAACCTCCTAACACCGATGACGTTTGCCTACCACGAAGGGCCTGACAAACTCATAAGGACCACCTGCCGAAGAGGCTACCATCACATGGTCAGCGAGTCCTCCCGAACCTCCAAACATCGAGGTGGCATTTGCTGTGCCTGTCAAACTATGGATGAGCTACCGAAGTCCCTCATGAATGTTTTAAATTTCGATCCCATGAGCTGTCATCTGTTAACCCGATCCCTAGGCAATGGACCCAGTACGACTACCCCCCAGACAGCAAGAGGTATAGGAGATAAAATTGAATATAGCCTTTTGGTGGCTGATGTAGGATCGAACCATTTAACTGACACAAATATCCACATGAATCCTCCGAATAACATCTGCAGCTTTGGACAACACCCGAGATGGCTCAATAGTGGGAGATGGGTCCAAAGTAGAATACCCGAAGTCTTTCTGTGCTGAATCCCCAGTTCTTTTAAGAATACCGCTGTCGAAGTGCTTTGTAGGTCAACAACTTCGGGTCAAATAATTGCCACAAATATCTCTATGAACTTCCCGAAGAACACATTCTGCTTCGGATGGAACCAAATGTTCAAGCAATGATGACGAAAAAGGTCCTTTGATAAATATTCTCATCAATAAGAACAAAATTGACACTCTTGTACTTGGTCTTCTTTGCCAGCATCTGATCCGAAGAAATGACGCCATCTGTCGTCAAAGTTATAAGCATCTGTAGTAGCTAGCTTCGATAATGCATCGGCGGTGGAATTGTCATTGTGATCGACTCCTTAATATCCTGCTATACTGATGTCCAAAATAGAATATCCATCTGCATCAATGTCCACGAGCTCTGCTTCTGCTGAAGTACTGCAACGGCTTTGTCGAACTCCTTATTTGGAGCTGCAACTTTAGATGGATTTCCTCGAAAACAAGTGCCCACAGGGCGGTGCGCCCTTAATGGACTCTCGGGAGTGTGATTTCTGAATCTACTTCAGTGAAACTTTTTGTCACTGTGGTGGGGATACTTAAGGCAAAATGCCTTATTGGTATTCTGAGGTGCATGCTCTCTGGATCAGTTTCTTCGTCTACTCTGCTTCGACCATAATCCCGAAGACCAATAGGGCGGAATACCCTTCTCGGTCAAACAATCAGGAAAATGGCTGTTGGGTCTTCGTCTACTCTGCTACGACCATAATCCCGAAGACCAATAGGGCGGAATACCCTTCTCAGTCAAACAATCAGGAAAATGACTGTTGGGTCTTTGTCTACTCTGCTTCGACCATAATCCCGAAGACCAATAGGGCGGAATACCCTTCTCGGTCAAACAATCAGGAAAATGGCTGTTGGGTCTTCGTCTACTCTGCTACGACCATAATCCCGAAGACCAATAGGGCGGAATACCCTTCTCGGTCAAACAATCAGGAAAATGGCTGTTGGGTCTTCGTCTACTCTGCTACGACCATAATCCCGAAGACCAATAGGGCGGAATACCCTTCTCGGTCAATCAATCAGGAAAATGGCTGTTGGGTTTGCTTCGATCCCAAGGAAGGCCTCGAGACATGTCTTTAAAGTGTAGACTTCTTTCTAACTTGATCGGTCTGTCAGTCTGACCATTTCGGTATAGGATTCTAAGCAGTATGCCTTCTACCCTTTTCCGACCATGGTCAGGTCTTCTTTCGGCAGTAAAAATCAATCTTCTTCCAGCATCATCCTGGGCTCTCGAACGAGAACCCTCAGAAACCTGCTTGGAAGCAGTACCAGCCCGAGCATTCTTTGAAGGACCCAATCAATCCTTGACAAATACTCATTGTGTAGACGAAGTCATAGCCATCAGGTATCCTTTAGAGGTAACTATTCTACTCTTCTTCACCATGGATTCCGACGTAGAGCAGCTACAATTTGTGATTGAAAACTTCAAGAACACTAGAACAAGCCCTCCTTCTAGCGCCAATGTTAACGCCAAGATCTTCTGCCACGTCCCAATCACGTAAGACGTCATGATCCTGCACAATAAACACAGTCAACACCAAAAGCTTGACGGCTTGACCGTCGGGGGATAGCTCCGGCGTGAGAGTCAGTACAGGCGATCACAAGATTAAACATGGAGGAATAAATATCTAGTGACTTGAGAGCAATAATAAATTGGTTACCTTTCACCGTGTGTGTTCCTTGCTTTATCTCTCCAAAGTCGGGTTTGTCCTGTATGCAACTGACTTTTCGGGCCCACCACTTTCAGCCGACTAAGACCTGTCCAATCCTTATTAAATGCAATGCAGAGATGACAGTCAAAGTTCTATCCCCAATCTACACCGGTCAAAGCCCAAGTGGAACCATACTCATTTAGTAATTCGGCCCACTATCACAGCCCAATATCTCATAGGCCCCAAAATAAAGATAATATCCACCCAATGGGCTGGCCCAATGAACTGGCCTAATACTTTCAAGACCCACCTCAACATGTCTAAAGTATTATGGCCCAACAATTACATTAAGAAAAACACACTCACTTTCATCTGAAACTACAGAACCAAAGCTTAAACAGGCGATGAAAAGTAAAAACAAAACTGGGACAAGCAGAGATTGATTGCTTCTGTTGGGGACAACGCCGAATGAAAATGTCCTTTGTTGAAGGGGAGATGAGATTCTCAGAATAAATATTCGATTTCTACAGCCATTGAAGGGTTTTGACGTTTCAAATGTGGTGAGAAGTAGAAGAAGAAAGCTCAGCTCATAGAGTGGCAGACATTAATTAATTAACTAAAGGGAGAAATGAGAGATTTAGTTTGACAAGAAATTTTGAAAAGAATATGTATGTATATATGTGTGTGTGTGTGTATATATATATATATGTATATATATGTAATATATACATATATATATATATATATATATAAATATATGGTAGTAAAATTTATCTAATACATAAAAAATATATCACATGAAGCATGAAAAAATTTAATAATGACTTATAAGTAAAAAAAAATTAAAATTTAAGTTATTGTCAAACACTAAATAATAACAAATGACTTATAACTTAGTATGACCAACTTATAAGTCATTATCAAACACCCTCTAATTCCAAGATATAAAGAGATTAATATTTGATTATAAAAAAATTTACATGTCAAGAAAAAGGAGAATTTGAAAAAGGGGAGTTAAAAAAGAACTTACAAACCATTGGTACAACTTAATTGGTCTATGTCGGAACAATTGATGCGACTTAATTAGTGCAGTTTGGTCAATTTTTGGTTCAACTTCGGGAGCGATTTCGATTCTTTGCACATCCCTTGTCAAAAAGTATATATGTAAAATAATGAGTTACAAGAAAAATTTATATAAATTATTTTAGAAATTATTTTTTCTTCAAAATTATAAGTGTGTGAACATGATTATTATAAACTACATCCAATTAACTACAAACTTTAATTTTTGTAAATTAGAAATCATAGCTATATGTGCTCAATTTTAATTTCAAAAATTATAACTTTAAAAAAAATAAAATTGGGCATTTTTTTGAGAAGGACGGAGTGAAACATTTTACTGTATAAAACTGTGTCCAAATAAATAAAAAAATTTAAATGAAATATGATGCATTGTGGAGGGAAAAAACGAGCCATGCTTATTGGGTTTGTCTAAATTTTGGTCAACAATTTACTAGTCTGTGCAAAAAAAATGTATTAAATACTCAACAAAAAAAATTGTTACCAATGAATGTGGCCTATATTAGGCAACGAAATATAGCAACAAAAAATTTTTTGTTGCCGGCGATGAGGAGAAATCTCATTGGCAACAAAAAAGTAAATAGGCGGTGGGTTTTTTTCACGCCAACGATTTGGCAACGAATTTTTGCAACAACTTATGAATTTTGTTGGGAAAAATGAAAGCCTTTCATAAACTGCAACTAATGACAAATTTTGTTGCTAAAAATACATTTTTGGCAACGACTTTATAAGTCGTTATAAGTCGTTGCCTGAAATATTATTGCCAATTGTCTATTTTTTGTAGTGTTAGATTCATTTGAAAGACCTATTATTAATAATATTGATCTCTCAATTAGAATAATATATCATAACGTATACTCCTGCTATTTACAGTGATAATACACCTTAAACACATTACCACATATTCTTAACAGTCGTTAGAACACATAAGAACATGTATCAAGTCATACTATTTCAGTCTGGTTTGATTTCGATATTATTTCATTGTCCCGATTTCCAAATCGGATAATTATCGAGTTTATTTTCAATAAAACTCTATTTAAAAGCTTCAATAGTATGTTAGATAATTTAATTATCATTCATAATATTTTTCGGAACCTCATAATTATTATCATTAATAATTATTTTTCAATCATTAATAGTATTTTTAAATGATATAACTATTAAATAATTCCATTATCATTAATATTTAAATAATTTAAAATATTAATGAAATACATGTTAAAATATTAAAAAATATTTTTAATACCTTAATATCACTTTTAAATGATTTTTAAAACATTTAAAATCATTTTTAAATAATTATCATTAATGTTAAAATATTAATAAAATTCATGTCAAAATATTAAAAGTTATATATATAACTTAAAACATTTCTAAAACCTTTATATTATTTCCTAAATGATTTTTAAAACATTAAAATAATTTTTAAATAATTTATTTAAAATAATTATTAAATAAATTTATTATCATTAATATTAAGTTAATGAAATCCATATCAAAATATTAAAAGTTATTCATTATAACTTAAAATATTTTTTAACACCTTACTATCATTTTTAAATGATTTTTAAAATATTAAAATCATTTTATCTAATTTATTTAATATAATTATTAAATAAATTTAATATCTTTAATATATAAATAAATTAAAATATTAATGAAATTTATGTCAAATTATTAAAAGTTAATTTTTATAACTTCAAATAATTTTTAAAACTTAATTATGAATTATTCATAATTATTTTCTATTTTTTCCTATTTATTAAATTAAATTAATTATTTTTCAGTAAAATTGTCGCTAAAGGGATTTAGCGACAAAAATTTCGTGATAGGTGTTCTTGAGCCTTGAAGAACAGTCTTGGTCAATACCTTGGGGGCTACTTTGACCGTGATTAATTTCTATTTGGTTATGTTTATAGGCATGAGAGTGTATCATTGATATAGTATTGATGTAATACTACAAGTACTAACACATTTCAGGGTCTAATTACATCATATCATGAAGTTATAAATGACCAAACTTGATGTTAGAGCTATTCTTGAGTTTATGGGTTACCCAGAAACTCAGACAGTGTTACGTAGCCACTTTAAAGCCTTAATAACTTGGATTCTAGGCATAGTTTAAGTGTTATAGTGTCACACTATTGTAGTATATATGTCAAGTTATAAAAGTATTACACTTAGGTAGCTTAACAACATCACAATTGCAAGATCTAGCTCAGTCAATAAGCTGTCAGAAATTGTTTTGAGAAATTTATCGAATTTCCAAAAATCAGTTTATGGGCTTGGTCAACCCATTTTAACCACTAATAACTTGGATCTTGTTGTTGATTTAGGTGTTTTGATGTCATGGTACTGTAGTCCATGTGTCAGGGTATAACAATGAAACGCTTAGACAAGCTAACAACATAACAGATGCAAGATCTAAGCCTCTCAAAAACATGTCAAACCCTTTCTGGGCAGTTTCTGGGTTTTCAAGAAATACTTTTACGTGACTGGTCAACTATGTTTGACCATTAATAACTTGGAATCTGAACATGATATGGACATGATTCCACTTCCAGATTACTCTCCTCAAGGCATACTATAACAAGGATACACTTAGCAAGTCTAACACTTAACAGATTATGATCTATGACCTCTGACATTTGACTGTCAGGCCATATTTTTAGGATTTTGGACAACTTCTTAAATCTTCATTTTCATGCACTTAAATGTTATGGATCCATGATTTATCATCATAGATCACTAAATAACATAACATAGCATATATTTAAACAACAAAACATAAATCTACTAAGGACTTAAAGATCTAGCATGAATTAGGGTTTATATCTTCTTGAACCAACTTTTGAATTCCTTTCTTTTGATCTGATCTTGCGTGGCTATGAGGTGTTCTTGGCTTAACTTTGGACTGAATTTCACTTAAAATTTTGTTGCTTTGGAGAATGATAGGTTTGGTTAAGTTTAGAAATAATGTAAGGGTATTTTAGTCTTTAAACCATTTCTTAATCTCCAAGCTTTGATAAATGGTTGTGGTTGATGTTAGGTGTCAATATGTGGCTAATTTGAAGGATTTCAAACACATGCCAATATCTTCCTTGATGAATCACCAAGATTTGGCTTTATCTTTTATTAAAAGTAAAGAAAAAGGGTGTTTTGTTAATTTTGCACCTATTAAGGGTATTTTGGTCATTTTTTGAACAATTTGAAGGGTAAACTTGTCATTTCACATAACTCTTAACCCTTAGGGTTTGATAATTAGCATTAGGATTTAGGACTCCCAATTAGAGTTTAAGGTTTTCAAAACTAGAATTAGGGTTTTTAACTGATTGTTAGGGTTTCCTAACTGAACATTAGGGTTTCTAATATAACATTAGGGTTTACCAATGTTATAATTTATCTAATCAACTCTTAACCCCTAATCACATATTGCACATACACATAATCATAAATACCCTACACCTCATATATAATAATCTCCTTCAAATAGTAAACCATACAAATTCCTCTCAAAATCTTTAATCAATACTCTATTTTCAGTCTAGGTTTTATCATTCAAGATTTTATTAACCTTATAAATTTTTGGGTTGTCATAGTAAACTCCATAGTTCAAAGCTTGACTTAGTTCGAATAAAGGCTCCATAATTTTCTATTTCTTCTTTCATATTGGTATCATTGCATGAAAGTGTGGTAAAAATTCATGTTGTTGGGCTAACAATATGAAAGAGAAATAGTGGATTTTGAGCTTTAAAATCTAACAAGAAATCTATACAGAGAATACTACTTTAAAATCTATATAGAGAGGTTTCAAAATGTACAGTTGCAATAATGTAACAAGAAATGTGCTGCCATGATGGGTTAATTATTTAGCTCTTTTATGCAAACCCTGGAGTGTTATTATAACATGTTGAGATATTCGGAATAATCTCAACGTGTTGTGATGACACTTATAGGGTTTGCATAGAAGAGCTAAATAATTAACCCATTCTGGCAACACATTTCTTGTTAAATAATTGACATATCGTCTGCAGTATTAATATGTGGACGCGACTTTCTAAAAAACGACGCCATTTCCCAGCTTCTTTAGCGATAAAAACTGATCTTGGGTTTATACCTTCTTGAACCAACTTTTGAATTCCTCTTTTTTGATCTGATCTTGGGTGGCTATGAGGTGTTCTTGGCTTTACTTTGGACTGAATTTCACTTACAATTTTGTTGCTTTGGAGAATGATAGGTTTGGTTAAGTTTATAAACTAATGTAAGGGTATTTTAGTCTTTAAACTATTGCTTAATCTCCAAGCTTTGATCCAATGGTTGTGATTGATGTTAGGTGTCAACATGTGGCTGATTTGAATGGTTTCAAACACATGCCAATATCTTCCTTGATGACTCACCAAGATTTGGCTTTATCTTCTGTTAAAAGTAAATATAAAGGGTATTTTGGTAGTTTTGCACCTATTAAGGGTATTTTGGTCATTTCCCCAATAATTTGAAGGGTAAACTTATCATTTCACATAACTCTTAACCCTTAGGGGTTTGATAATTAGAATTAGGGTTTGCAAATTAGGGTTTAGGACACCCAAAACTAGAATTAGGGTTTCTAACTGATCGATAGGGTTTCCTAACTAAACATTAGGGTTTCTAATATAACATTAGGGTTTACTAATATTATAATTTATCTAATCAACCCCTAATCATATACTGCACATACACATAATCATAAATACCCAATACAATACACCACATATACAATAATCTCCTTCAAATAGTAAACCATACAAATTCCTCTCAAAATTTTAATTAATCTTCTACTTTCACTCTAGGTTTTATCATTCAAGATTTTATTAATCTTATACATTTTTGAGTTGTCACATTCACACCTTCTTCTAAGAATTTCGTACTCAAAATTACAGGCTACTACTCTCTGCTTCTTTTATTCATCAAAAATAGGTTTTTAATTTAAACTTTATCATATCGAATTATCCACGCACTTAATGAGTTCACGTTATTTCATTCTATCAGGGTCTCCTTTATCATCACATCCTACCACGACTTCTCTCTAAGGAGTTAAAACTTTTCATATTATGTTGAGGGGTCATATAGACCGTGATCACATAGCTTTAACGGTATTTACACTGAAAAAATATAAATTACTAGGTATGTTTACAATCACGAAGAAGTAATCTACCGCTCCTAGTACTTTAGGTGATTAGCCTACCGTACGCTTACGTCATTAAAAGTCTAATAATAATCTATAAGGGGGGTTGGATAGATTATTACAGGTTAAAAAAATATGAGCTCTTCAATGTTGTCAGAATAGTAGAGCAACTTCATTGTTATCTAGACTTAGGAGTTCTTCATTAAGTTCTTCATCGTCTCTTTGTTGGTCTACCAGAAGGGCTTTGAAAGCGATTCCTTTCTTTTTAAGATTTGTGTCTGATATGGCTTTTTCAACTAGCATGTCGACTTCATAGGCATGAAAATTTCCAATGAGATTATCTATAGGATATGTGGTTAGATCTTGCATTTCCTTGATTGCAGTAACCTTTATTTTCCAGATGGATGGAAGGGCTTTGAGAATTCTTCTTTTTTTTTTCTCATTTGTAGCGTATGCCTTTCCCAATTGCTCTAGCGCATCAATGATTCTGGAAAAAAGTGTTTCCATATCAATGATCTTTTCTCCTTCTTCAAACTTGAAGCTTTTATATTCTTGGATTAATGCATCTTTTCTAGTTTCTTTGATATGATTGGTACCTTCATAGGTTACAATCAATTTTTCCAAAATTTCTTTTGTATTTTTGCAGTTGCTAACTCTTTGTACTCTTTCAATCAAAGCACTTGTTAACACTTGTTTAGCTCAAGAGGCTATATTCATAGTCTCTTTTTCTTCAGTAGTGAATTCATAGATATCTTTCTCGGCGGTCTTTTCTACTTGAATTTTTGTTTGAACTTTTACACCTCGTTCTATAGCATACCAAATTTTGATTCCTTATGATTTAGCATAGATTTTGAATCTGTTTTTCCAGGTGGAAAAGTTGGTACCATAATATAGTAGAGGTCTGGACATTGATAGTCCTTCTCTGCAATCAGTTGCATTGTAGGCCATGGATCTACTCTTAGGTATACCTGTATTTTACTCAACAAACAAGTTAAAGAGCACCGCTTTGATACCAATTAAAAGTCTAATAATACTCTAGAAGGGGGGTTGAATAGATTATTATAGGTTAAAAAAATTTATCTTAGGCCTTTTTGAATTTTTAGATAATTAATTAGCAGTGTTAGAAATTAATACGCTAGACAATAAAAAATTCAATTACACAATGCACAAAGGTTTATCTGGTTCACAACATACACCTCTGGTATGTTGTTACGTCCAGTCTCAAGTTCTTATTTAGAACTTGAGATCCTATTACTATCAGTAATAAATACTCCTTCAACAGGTGGAGAAGCCTTTACAAAGTTTTATAGACAAACTTCCAACTATTTCCAACTAATCTATCTTGGTCAGCAAGCTCCCAGCTCTCTCTTCAAGCTTAGTTATACTACCTCTATCCCATAATAAGTGATTTTTTAGCTTAAATCACACATACCAATACATAAGCTAAAATGGCAAAAATACCCTTAATATACTTTCTTTGGAGTTGAAGAGTTAATGAGTGTCATTTAATTGTCGTGAGTAATGGAGGAAACGAAGAGTCAAGAATAATGGAGGGCATATATGGGAAAATATTGTAAAATTTGTATTGGAGTTCTAACACATCACTTATTTTGGAAAAAAATATTAAGCCTAAAAATCACTTATTGTGGGACGGAGGTAGTACTTTCTTTTGAGTTCATTTCTATTCTATGATCTAGTCTTGAAACAATAGTTTCTTCCTCACCTCACAAGATCACTAGAGACCCAACTCCCAGCTGACATCTCTAAGACTCTGGTCTTGGTCGAAGAATTACTCGTCTTTCTCACAAGTACATAAAATAAACTAACTCTACCCTTTTCCTTTTTACAAAAGATTTTACAACAATTTGCTTCTTAAAATAAGTAGATTATAATTTAGTACAGATTTATGCTTCTTCAAATAAGCAGATATCAGTTAAAGAACAAATATACTTAATTATAAAAGTTCAAAGACTTTTATATTTAAGACAATATGCATCTTTGTAAGCAGATAGTAATCTGTGCTTAGATCAAATAATGCTTCTATGTAAGCCAATATGTAAATTTATGCACGGTTATAAAAGTTTAAATTACTTTTATATTTTGTGTAAAATGTGCTTCTTGAATAATCAAATAAGTAAATTTTAGTTTTTGTTCAAAGATGCTTCTGTATAAGTAGATAAATGATTTTAATACAATTTTATAAAAGAATTGTTTATTCTTTATAATAAAGAGTGTTTTTTCTATGGATTAAAAAGACTTGTTTCTCAGATATTCTCTAACAAGTATTATATTAATGACTTTGTGTTTAATTACTTGTATTAAAAATAATAAATCAATTTAAGCAATGGTTATCAAGTATAACATTTTAATTACTTGATATAATAAATATATTTGTTTAACTCAAATAATATATAATAATATTTGGTCTATTATGTGATTTATAAATAAAGTCACTTACTACTATGAGGAATCGTACGGTTCGATTCCCTCACTTAAGAGGAATATCTCTGTAGCTTTTCGGCGTCTAAGTGTGACAGAATTTATATTCTCACAATTGATATTTATATAAATATGTTAAATAGATCACTTTAGATTTTTAAATCCGGTTCGGATATTCACTCTTTTTGGAGGAATATCTCAATGTTGTTTTGAACTATCAAGTGTATTATCTATTTTACGATATTTATATAAATAATATCAATAAAAAGTTACTTAGTACTATAAGGAATCGTACGGTTCGATTTCCTCTCCGTAAAGGAATATCTCCGTAGCCTTGTGGTATCTAAGTATAACTTTTTATTTGATAAATAGATGAAATATAGATATATAAAATTGTGTATAACAATTTATATTCGTATATCTATAAATTTAAACAAGTAAGAAATAATTCAACTAAGTTAACTCAAATGACTTATATCAATTACTTGGACCAATATCCTCTTCTCAAATAATCAAACCTTTGGTAAAAAGAGATATAAAGCTTTAGAGAGAGTGAGTAGGCAAGGAGAGTAAGCTTTTCTTTTCACTTGAATTGGCAAAAATCAAATGAATGAAAGACTCCCTATTTATAGAATTTTGAGGTCAGGGGCAAAATTATAATTTTGAAATCTGTTTTTGAAATCAATGGATGAGATTGCTTTAATTAAATTTTAATGGTTAGGATAAAACCAAAACACACGGATTGCCAAATATGTATTAGCCCATCAAAAATTTCATCTTCTTAAGAAAGTTTATCACATTCGGTCAAGGCATGAGTATTGGTCAAGCTTCCTTTAATTTCCGCGTGGTCAATTAAGTTGTCCAATATAAAGATAGTCACTTCATTTATCACACACTCACACACACGGTTTTATATATATGGTTACACACACATGGTTATATATATATATATATATATATATATATATATATATATATATATATATATACACACACACACATGTATGCAATAAAACAATTTTTGTCCAAATTTGTTTTTGTGAGTTTGAAAGAAAATAGGATCTTCTTGCCTTGGAAATATTTATATGAATCAATTTATTTAACACTTGATATTTAAATTATCAAGGTCAATAAAAATTGATTCAAATATAGAAAAATATTAAAATAAATAATATAATATATAAAATGATAAACTTAATTAATAAAAGATTATATTACCAATAATTTTTATAATCAAAATACTAAAAAATGAAGACCTATCAGTCATGTACAACGCATCAATCATGTCTAGCGAATATTTGCGCTACTAGATTGGATTATTTTATCCAATCGAAATATCCCCTTTTTCAGGGTTGTTCACCTCAAACTTATCACAAGATTCCGCACCAAAATAATTTAGTTTGTGATGAATTCTCAAATAATACTTGAATTTCATAAATTTGTCTAGCTAAATCCAATATCTTAGACGTATACCAATAATTCGAATATCAATCGAAACTTATGTCTGGCCAAATTCAATTGGCAATAAATTATCTTTAAAATTCTGAAAATTATTTTATGACGTCATGATTCCGCACTGTATTTACATTCCGTTTGAGGATTCCGTCATTTTGTGACTTTTTCATACTACATCATACCATAGTGGGCTGACGATCATTAGATCACTTCCAACAATAAGTAATTCTACATTGACAACTCCATTATTTTTATTATCTTTACACCAGGTTCAACGTTGCTTTAATGATATATAAAATACATTTTGATATTTTAAATCATTTTTTTGTCTAGCCGAATCAATTAGCATAGACTTTTCTTTTAAACGGTTCAAAACCATTGAAAATCAATTTTATTTTTATCATGCCGTAACAGGTGACGATGTGTTAGTGGCTCGAAGTCCACACATACACACTTGTCACCATATATTGAGGATAACAAAAATTCATTTATATTTTTAAAGGCACATCAGTGCGAATTTAGCTTGATGTCAAAAAATTCGAAGTCTAGCATAACCAGAAGATTTGGAATACCTGTAAGACCCCAAATAATTAATAAATGAAATTTAATTTCCTTTAATTATTATTTTGAATAGTAAGGGTTGATTTGATTAATGTGAATAGTTATGGGTAAAATACGCAAATATTTCAAAATAAGCAAGTGGTTATAATATATTCATTGTTGTCGGGGAATATTCATTTGGTCGTGGAATATTCGTATTGTCGGGAATCTCCGTACGACGGCGCAGTCATTTGTGGGCCCCATAACGAAAAACGGTTGGATGAAAGAAAACGACAAAGATTGAGTTTTATAAATAACGGCGTAAATTGTTACCGTTAACACTGTTGGGTTACCTGGTGGTTAAAATACAGTAATACGCGTTGTTGCACAGTAGCACACGGTATTGCACAGTATTTTGAATTATTGATCCTTACGTAAGAAGGCACTACTCAATAATTGCTACAGGAGTTACTGTTCATTACTTTATTGATTCAATAATTGCTGCGTTGATATTTATATTATTATTGTTTCAATAATTGTCATTGCACAGTATTTTCCATTATCAGATCAATAATTCATATTATTTGAATAATATTATCAGATAACATTATTGGCAATGTCTAGAAAGTTCTGTCAAGGAGAGGTTTGGTCATCTAATTGCGCGCCAGTAAGGAGAAATCCTTATTGGAAAGCCCCCTCTATCCTGGGAACGGCCTGGTTGTCAGTACTGTGATTCTGTAATATTATTTTTAATAATTAATTATAGATTATTATGATAAAGAAAATATTTATTGTGGATATAGATGGAGAAAATTTTTATTGTGACAATTGTTGAAAATTAATATTTTATCCTTTTCTGATAAAATAATTCATTTAAATATATTATTTTAATAATATATTAACGATGATATTTTTACAATGAATGTGGGATATATGAGTATATGAGAAGGTAGAGTATTTTTGTGGCATTAAATGTTTAACACATGTTTTGTGTGTCGGTGGACATAATTTTTGACCGAAAATTGATTATAGACTGTAAAATCGCTCGTTTGTGGATTTTGGATAATTTCTGTTTGGAATTTGGAAAAATTTTCTTCTGCAAAGTTGTAGAGAATGGAATTTCCCATGGAAAGTCGCGAGTTTCGAATTTTTCTGATAACCGAGCTATTTTCTATGAATTATTAAAGTTACGGAAAATAAAATGATTTTTTTATTAATTATGGTGGGACCCACTTTTTGGTTGGTGAGTAATTCACATGGGCTGCTGAAATTTTTGGTTCAATTGTGGTGGCTGGTCATGGAAGGATGCGTAGGAGAAAAAGAAATAAGTAATAATAATATATTTTATTAATTTAGTTTCCTTTGGCGTTCTAGCATTTTCCTATAAATAGAGGGCTAAGTTATAATTGAAAATCACACCAGAAACAAAGTTTTCTCTCTTTTTCTCTCTATATTATCGAGCGTATTCTTGTGAGTATACTTTGAGTGTTGCTATACGGTGCGAGTTTCTGTCAGCACTATACCGAAATTCAGTCAGAAGTACGGCTATTTTGAGGTAAGGGATGTTATTTTCTTCTTAAATGATATTATTTTCTTCAATATCATTATGCCGAAATATTGGTGAACGTTTTTATCAAATTTGGAACTTTTTGTGCCGGAGTTACTATTCACGTATACGGTACTATTCACGTATACGGACACTATTCACGAATACGGCACTATTCACAGAAAAATTATTTTTTTTTCTTTTCGTCCAAAATATCTATTGTAGATACTAGCTTTGATTGTATCCATGTTTTGATCATTCTTGAATTTTACACCACTATGATTATTTTTGAGGTATTTGTGGACATGGACAAAACAAAGTACGAATCCTTAATCCTTAATCCTTGTCATTTTGTTTCACTGGATTCGCTTCTTTAAAAATATTTTTATCATCTTCAGTCTTAAAGGATGTTATTATTGAATATCTTTGGCCTGTAGTGCAAAGATGAATGATTTCTGATGAATATCTTTGGCCCGTAGTGCAAAGATGAACAGGTGTTTAGATGAACATGACCAACAGATGAATATCCTTGGCCTGTAGTGCAAGGATGAATATATGATTCAAGATGTGTATTGATTGATGTTACAGGGATAAAAATACTGTTGATGGACTGTTAAATTCATAGACATTAGTAGATTTCATCCTCTACGCAACTCTTCTATGAATTAATATTTTCCGCTGCGAATATTGATTTAAAACTTGTTGTCTATTGTATTCTATTAGATTTTTTCTCTGTTGAAGACTAACGATAATTTGTTGTATATTATCTTAGTCATAATATTCTTTACTGAGCTAGTTGAGCTCACCCTTTTCCTTTTTGTTCCATTTTTCTTCTCAGGAGACGAGAATATAGCGGGTACGAGTCGGGGTATGAATTGATGGTCCTTGAGAGAGTTGTTTAGTAGTCCTCACCATTTTTGTAAAATAATAAATCAATAATTGTATTGAGGACATAGTTGGGTATGTATATTGTCTAGATGACAATGTTTGTATTCAAACTCACAGTTTATGGGTTGTAAAAGTTGTGGTTGTTTCTGTACCATGTATTTGGCGACTCAAAATGGGTTGGATGGAATGGACCTATTTTGGGGGCGTCACAGTTGGTATCAGAGCTTAGGGATATGATCTCTGGCGGAGATCGGGGAATAGAACTAGGAGGGGAGAGACGAGTAAATCCTTCGCTAGTGTGTTCTACCTAAGCTTATTTGTTAGCTGGTCAGTATATAGGGATATTATGTGATATATTGATTTCCTTAATTAACCCTTGTTTTATGACAGTATTTGAGAATGTCGACTGAGAATATTAACAATGGAAATGAGACCGTGGAGACGCATGTACTCACCAACGAGGAGAACGTGCAACAGGCTGGCAATGTTCCTCCTGTGAACAACACCACTGATCAGACGATGAACGACGCAATGTTTAGAAGCTTTTTGCAGTTCATGCAAAATCAGACGAGGGAGACTCGTGTTCAAAATACAGGAGGAAATGATAACAATTCACGGGTTATCACAGCCAAGCAGTTCAAAGAGTTGGGACCACCAGAATTTAAGGGAAAGCCAGATCCGATCATGGCGGAGACATGGGTAAAGCAAATTACCAAGATATTCGATGTCTTGGGATGCACGGAGGAACAGAAGGTTCCATTCGCCACCTTTATGTTCCGTGGCGAGGCAGACTACTGGTGGGAGTCTGTGAAGCGTACCCATCCAGCCGCACTCAGCATGTCTTGGGAGACGTTTCAGAAACTATTTAATGACAAATACTTTCCTGAAAGTGTTCGTCATATGAAGGAAGTGGAGTTCATCAGATTAGAACAAAATAACATGACGGTGTCTCAGTACGAGGCAAAGTTTGCAGAGTTATCCAGGTTTGCACCTCATTTGGTGGAGAATGAGGAACGTATGACGCGGATGTTTCTGAGAGGTTTGAAACCCGGCATACGACAATATCTCATCTCTCATAAATTTTCTCTCTATTCAGATGTTGTTAACAGGGCTCAATTGTTGGAGCGAGACAACGAGTACGGTCAACCGAGGTACCACAATCAGGATCATACTGAAGATAGCAGTCAGCAAAACAACAATAACCAGTGGAGAAAGAAAAAGACGGACAAAAATGGTAACCACTTTGGTGGTAATCATAGCTATGAAAATAGAAGAAGCGAGTCAGGAGGAGATTTTAAAAAGAGGAGATTTAACAATGACCATGTGAAGACGACAGTGCCGGCAGCAACTGGTTCTAAGGGAGGAGAAAGACCACCGGTTATATGCTATAAGTGCGGGAAAGAGGGACATATCAGTCCAAACTGCCCACAACAGTTCAAGGTATGCTATAATTGTGGAAAGGAAGGACATATCGCTCGAGATTGTACGGTAGCGAAACCTAGTTCAGCGGGGACGGTGACTCAAAAGACTGTCCCAGAAAAGCCAAAGTCAATGGTTCCTGGAAGAGTGTTTGTTGTGACTGGTCAACATGCGAGGAACCCAAACGAGGTGATCACGGGTAAGCTATTTATAAATTCTTGCAAAGTTTATACCTTACTTGATACCGGTGCTACCCATTCATTTATCTCTCCTGCTTGCGCTCAACGTTTAAACTTGACTCCGGAGAAATTAGACTTTGACCTATCTGTGGAAACTCCGTTAGGAGAAACTATTATCACATCCACTGTTTATAAATCTTGTTTGATTCAAGTTGGCACCATCACCTTACCTGTTGACCTTATCTCTTTAAAGATACTTGCTTTTGAGGTGATTTTAGGGATTGATTGGTTAACTACTCATCATGCCAAAATTGATTGTTTTCGTAAGGTTGTTAGTTTTCATATTCCTAATCAACCTGTTGTTCGAATTCAGGCAACTAAACCATTAAAATCAATCACTGTCATATCTAATCATAAAGCTATTCGTTTATTGAAAAATGGATGTCAAGCTTTCTTAGCCCATGTTATGGATTTGAATAAAGACACGTCAAAATTGAATAATATTCCTGTTGTTATTGACTTTCCCGACGTATTTCCTGAAGAACTTCCCGGTCTACCCCCAGAACGTGAAGTTGAATTCTTTATTGATCTTGAACCTGGTACAAAGCCCATTTCTAAAACCCCATATCGAATGGCTCCTATTGAACTTCAGGAGTTAAAAGTCCAACTACAGGAGTTATTGGACATCGGTTTCATTCGTCCTAGTACATCTCCTTGGGGTGCTCCTGTTTTATTCGTAAAGAAGAAAGACGGGAGTATGCGACTTTGTATTGACTATCGGGAATTGAACCATGTCACCATTAAGAATAGGTATCCTCTACCTCGTATTGATGACTTGTTTGACCAGTTGCAAGGAGCACAATTCTTTTCAAAAATCGATCTTCGTTCTGGATATCATCAGCTGAAAATTCGAACTGAGGATATTCCAAAGACTGCCTTCAGGACTCGGTATGGGCATTATGAATTCTTAGTCATGTCTTTTGGATTGACTAATTCTCCTGCTGCTTTCATGGATATGATGAACCGAGTATTCAAGGATTATTTGGATCAATTCGTTGTTGTCTTTATTGATGACATCCTCATATATTCCAAAAGCCGTGAAGATCATGAGCACCATTTGAAGCTGGTACTCCAAAGGCTTCGTGAAAACAAGTTATATGCTAAGTTGAAGAAATGCGAGTTCTGGCTTGAGGAAGTAACATTCCTTGGGCACGTGGTGTCAAAAAATGGAGTATCTGTTGACCCGACGAAGATTGAAGCAATACAAAGTTGGGAGCAACCGAAGTCGGTTACTGAAGTACGTAGCTTTTTGGGCTTAGCTGGTTATTATCGGAGATTCGTGGAAGGGTTTTCTCGAATTGCTACTCCATTAACTCAGCTAACTCGGAAGGATACAAAATTCATATGGAGCGAGGAATGCGAGAAGGGTTTTCAAGAGCTTAAGAGGAGACTTATTTCGGCACCTGTTCTAACAATACCATCTGGTTCGGATGGATTTGTTATCTACAGCGATGCTTCGGGCAAAGGGTTAGGATGTGTTCTCATGCAACGTGGGAAAGTCATAGCCTATGCCTCGCGACAACTTAAAGAGTATGAGAGGAATTATCCTACTCATGATCTAGAGTTGGCAGCAGTCGTTTTCGCCCTAAAGATCTGGAGGCACTATCTATACGGGGAGAAAGTGGAGATATATTCAGATCATAAAAGCCTCAAATATTTCTTCACGCAGAAAGAACTCAACATGCGACAACGACGTTGGCTCGAGTTGTTGAAAGATTACGACCACACTATTCAATACCATCCTGGAAAAGCGAACGTGGTAGCTGACGCATTGAGTAGAAGATCATATGCAGGAATGAGTGCAATGATGTCAAGTATACGCATAGAGCCAACTTTAATAGAAAAAGTTAAGGTTGCTCAAGCCACCGATCCGGAGCTGATGCATATGAAGAAGAAAGTACAAGAAGGTGCCATTCCAGAAGCGAGAATTGATGAAGAAGGAATACTTCGAGTCCACTCCAGACTTTGTGTTCCTAACGATCCTGATTTGAAGTACAAGATCATGATGGAGGCACACAATACACCGTTTGTAATTCATCCTGGAAGTACCAAAATGTATCGTGACCTTCGACATACATTTTGGTGGAACAATATGAAGAGAGAGATTGCAAAGTTTATTTCAACATGTTTAACTTGTCAACGTGTAAAGGCGGAGCATCAAGTGCCAAAGGGTCCATTGCAACCACTTGAGATTCCGAAATGGAAGTGGGAACACATTACTATGGATTTCGTTACGGGTCTTCCTACGGTTTCTCAAGGCATCAATGCTATTTGGGTTATTGTTGATAGATTAACCAAGTCTGCTCATTTCTTGCCGATACGAGAGACTTATTCCCTTGAACGTCTTGCTCAAATGTACGTAAATGAGATTGTAAGATTGCATGGCATGCCAGTATCCATAGTTTCGGATCGTGACCCAAGATTTACTTCAAGATTTTGGGTTAGCTTGCAAAAAGCTATGGGTACGGAGTTACGATTCAGTTCGGCATACCATCCTCAAACGGACGGACAATCAGAGAGGACTATTCAAACTCTTGAAGATTTATTAAGACTCTGTGTCCTAGACTTCAAGGGCAGTTGGGATAAATATTTACCATTGGTGGAATTCTCCTACAACAACAGTTATCAGGCAAGCATTGGTGTAGCCCCATTTGAAGCATTGTATGGACGAAAGTGTCGCTCTCCAGTATGTTGGGACGAGGTGGGTGAAGCAACATTGTTGGGACCCGAGTTAGTACGTATGACTACGGAGAAGATCCAAACGATTCGACAACGTATACAAACGGCACAAGATCGACAAAAGAGTTATGCGGATCTTCATCGAAAGGACGTAGAATTTAGTGTTGGGGATCATGTATTGTTGCGTGTTGCCCCATGGAAGGGAGTTACAAGATTCGGGAAGAGAGGAAAGCTTAATCCACGATTTATTGGTCCATTTCAAATTCTTGATCGAGTAGGTAATGTAGCCTATAGACTCGCGTTACCTCCAAGTATGTCTCGTGTTCATAATGTTTTTCATATATCTGTGCTTCGTAAATATGTGAAAGACCCGAACCACGTCATTGAGTTAGAACCGGACGAGATAGCCGAAGATTTAACGTATGAGGAGGTACCTGTCAAGATCTTGGATAGGAAGGAGCATGTCCTACGCACGAAGGTAATACCACAAGTTAAAGTTTTGTGGAGGAATCATGCTATAGAGGAAATGACCTGGGAGTTGGAAACAGAAATGAAAACGAGGTATCCTCACCTTTTCGAAACACCAGGTACGTATGTCAATTTCGAGGACGAAATTTCATAAGGAGAGGAGGTTGTAAGACCCCAAATAATTAATAAATGAAATTTAATTTCCTTTAATTATTATTTTGAATAGTAAGGGTTGATTTGATTAATGTGAATAGTTATGGGTAAAATACGCAAATATTTCAAAATAAGCAAGTGGTTATAATATATTCATTGTTGTCGGGGAATATTCATTTGGTCGTGGAATATTCGTATTGTCGGGAATCTCCGTACGACGGCGCAGTCATTTGTGGGCCCCATAACGAAAAATGGTTGGATGAAAGAAAACGACAAAGATTGAGTTTTATAAATAACGGCGTAAATTGTTACCGTTAACACTGTTGGGTTACCTGGTGGTTAAAATACAGTAATACGCGTTGTTGCACAGTAGCACACGGTATTGCACAGTATTTTGAATTATTGATCCTTACGTAAGAAGGCACTACTCAATAATTGCTACAGGAGTTACTGTTCATTACTTTATTGATTCAATAATTGCTGCGTTGATATTTATATTATTATTGTTTCAATAATTGTCATTGCACAGTATTTTCCATTATCAGATCAATAATTCATATTATTTGAATAATATTATCAGATAACATTATTGGCAATGTCTAGAAAGTTCTGTCAAGGAGAGGTTTGGTCATCTAATTGCGCGTCAGTAAGGAGAAATCCTTATTGGAAAGCCCCCTCTATCCTGGGAACGGCCTGGTTGTCAGTACTGTGATTCTGTAATATTATTTTTAATAATTAATTATTGATTATTATGATAAAGAAAATATTTATTGTGGATATAGATGGAGAAAATTTTTATTGTGACAATTGTTGAAAATTAATATTTTATCCTTTTCTGATAAAATAATTCATTTAAATATATTATTTTAATAATATATTAACGATGATATTTTTACAATGAATGTGGGATATATGAGTATATGAGAAGGTAGAGTATTTTTGTGGCATTAAATGTTTAACACATGTTTTGTGTGTCGGTGGACATAATTTTTGACCGAAAATTGATTATAGACTGTAAAATCGCTCGTTTGTGGATTTTGGATAATTTCTGTTTGGAATTTGGAAAAATTTTCTTCTGCAAAGTTGTAGAGAATGGAATTTCCCATGGAAAATCGCGGGTTTCGAATTTTTCTGATAACCAAGCTATTTTCTATGAATTATTAAAGTTACGGAAAATAAAATGATTTTTTTATTAATTATGGTGGGACCCACTTTTTGGTTGGTGAGTAATTCACATGGGCTGCTGAAATTTTTGGTTCAATTGTGGTGGCTGGTCATGGAAGGATGCGTAGGAGAAAAAGAAATAAGTAATAATAATATATTTTATTAATTTAGTCTCCTTTGGCGTTCTAGCATTTTCCTATAAATAGAGGGCTAAGTTAGAATTGAAAATCACACCAGAAACAAAGTTTTCTCTCTTTTTCTCTCTATATTATCAAGCGTATTCTTGTGAGTATACTTTGAGTGTTGCTATACGGTGCGAGTTTCTGTCAGCACTATACCGATATTCAGTCAGAAGTACGGCTATTTTGAGGTAAGGGATGTTATTTTCTTCTTAAATGATATTATTTTCTTCAATATCATTATGCCAAAATATTGGTGAACGTTTTTATCAAATTTGGAACTTTTTGTGCCGGAGTTACTATTCACGTATACGGTACTATTCACGTATACGGCACTATTCACGAATACGGCACTATTCACAGAAAAATTATTTTTTTTTCTTTTCGTCCAAAATATCTATTGTAGATACTAGCTTTGATTGTATCCATGTTTTGATCATTCTTGAATTTTGCACCACTATGATTATTTTTGAGGTATTTGTGGACATGGACAAAACAAAGTACGAATCCTTAATCCTTAATCCTTGTCATTTTGTTTCACTGGATTCGCTTCTTTAAAAATATTTTTATCATCTTCAGTCTTAAAGGATGTTATTATTGAATATCTTTGGCCTGTAGTGCAAAGATGAATGATTTCTGATGAATATCTTTGGCCCGTAGTGCAAAGATGAACAGGTGTTTAGATGAACATGACCAACAGATGAATATCCTTGGCCTGTAGTGCAAGGATGAATATATGATTCAAGATGTGTATTGATTGATGTTACAGGGATAAAAATACTGTTGATGGACTGTTAAATTCATAGACATTAGTAGATTTCATCCTCTACGTAACTCTTCTATGAATTAATATTTTCCGCTGCGAATATTGATTTAAAACTTGTTGTCTATTGTATTCTATTAGATTTTTTCTCTGTTGAAGACTAACGATAATTTGTTGTATATTATCTTAGTCATAATATTCTTTACTGAGCTAGTTGAGCTCACCCTTTTCCTTTTTGTTCCATTTTTCTTCTCAGGAGACGAGAATATAGCGGGTACGAGTCGGGGTATGAATTGATGGTCCTTGAGAGAGTTGTTTAGTAGTCCTCACCATTTTTGTAAAATAATAAATCAATAATTGTATTGAGGACATAGTTGGGTATGTATATTGTCTAGATGACAATGTTTGTATTCAAACTCACAGTTTATGGGTTGTAAAAGTTGTGGTTGTTTCTGTACCATGTATTTGGCGACTCAAAATGGGTTGGATGGAATGGACCTATTTTGGGGGCGTCACAATACCTATGCTTTCACTATTAACTTTTATTTTTCTCCCATTTTTCATTGCTTATTAATTCTATCTATTTCTATCATCCTTAAAATTTACTACACGAAAAATCCTCATTTTTTCATTCACAATTCTTCTATATTCCCAATATAATCCATCAAACTTACCACACATTATGAGTTCAGGAACTTTCCAAAATAATATGATTTTATGAACTTATCCTAGCAATACGTAGTTCAAGAACCAATTAGGAACTGTCCATATGCTTAGGGGTTCAAAAATATACCATACGATTATGAGTCACAAACATAACATAAGTATGAGTTTTAAGAACTCGCACCTAACCTTATATTCTTTACCCATCCATTATACACATGAGAAAAGAATCACCTTCTCAATATGTATATAGCAAATAGTGCGACACAAACATTTCAATGATTATCAAGGTGATAAACTGAGTGGTCGTTAAACCAAGCACAAAACCCCTTCCCATACAAAGGCTTGTACAACTCAGATATCGCATGAGTACTCAATTAAAATCCCACACAATTCTAGCTTCCTCTTTACTCAATACGAATTTTTTTAATCTGTATCTCATCATCTACAACTCTTTTCTGAGTTTGCATTGTACAATTTCATAGTACAACTTACGTACAGCAATTCTGCTATAAAGTTTTCAATCATTCGATTGATACTCTTTCCTTCTATGACCTCATCAGATCACGTTGTGATCTCTTATTATAATCGTAATATATTACGATTCTTTTCTATCTTATGATCGTTTTATTTTACGATCTCATTTCCCTTTATACTTTTAGTCTTATAGACTCTATCTATTCATTATTACTTTTCATCTTCATTATCAGAGTTGTGTAACTCTAAATTCTTATCTTTATAACTTTTCAAGATTCTTCTTTGAATCTTATTCACTTACTAATAAATTTTCCAAATTCATCTCTTAGAACTTAAACTCTATTTAAGTTTATTCCTTATCATCATCCCTGCGGTTATAGCCTAAGGTATTCCTACCTAAAGTTTATAACCTATCAGCTTTGATACCAATTGTGAAGTCACCAGATCCGGGTACCTTTCTATCTCGGACCTAGTACGTTACGATACATCATTTCTATAACTACTGTGAAAGATATAAACATAAATTGTTTATACAATAAACTTTTACAACATAATCCCCAAGGTCTACTACCTTAACTTAATACATACCTTCAATATCTTAAAAGATTTACAATGTCATTTGCGTTAGAAAATTTAATAGTTCTAACTTCATAATAATTTAGTCTTGGAATTTGCTTTTTCCACTGTCTTTATTCGAGCCTTCGTCTTAATCTAAAAATGTTATCATGATATAGCAAGGTTGAGCAACTATTTGCCCAGCAAGTTTAAGTTTAATGAAGATATATCATGATTGAAAAGGGATAAGCTGTCAAATTTTCAACAATATAATTATTGTGAAAGAGCATAAAATAATTTCAATGATTGAATGTCTGAATCAATAATGTTGAGTGTTCAACAATGGCCATGAACAATTTTAACTAAATCACATGGTAATGAAAGAATCGGCCTTTCATACCTGATGAACAAATACAACATGCACCAAATATGAATCAATAATCATAGATGTGGTATAATCAACAATGATTAACCACGAACATGCTTTGAAATAACAACTCAAGTTTGAGTTAAGAAACTTGCATTGGTCGTCGACTACTGCTACACAATTCAATTTAGCTTCATTTGAAAGACATAGTATTAATAATATCGATCTCTTAATTACAATAATATATCATAACGTATACTCCCGCTATTTATAGTCATAATATAGCTTAAACACATTACCACATATTCTTAACGGTCGTTAGAACACATAAGAACATGTATCAAGTCAACCTATTTCAGTCTAGTTTGATTTCGGTATTATTTTGACGTCCCGATTGCCTTATTGAATAATTATCAAGTTTATTTTCAATAAAACTCTATTTAAAAGCTTCAATAGTATGTTAGATAATTTAATTATCATTCATAATATTTTTTAGAAGCTCATTAAAATTTTCAAATAATTATTATCATTTATAATGATTTTTCAATCATTAATATCATTTTTAAATAATTTAAATTCTAAATAATTCCATTATCATTAATATTTAAATAATTTAAAATATTAATGAAATAGATGTCAAAATATTAAAAATTATTTTTAATACCTTAATATCACCTTTAAATAATTTTTTAAACATTTAAAATTATTTTTAAATAATTGTCATTAATATTAAAATATTGATTAAATTCATGTCAAAATATTAAAAGTTATATATATAACTTAAAACATTTCTAAAACCTTTATATCATTTCGTAAATGATTTTTAAAACGTTAAACTAATTTTAAATAATTTATTTAATACAATTATTAAATAAATTTATTATCATTAATATTAATTTATTAATGAAATCCATATCAAAATATTAAAAGTTATTCATTATAACTTAAAAAAAAATTAACACTTTAATTTCATTTTTAAATGATTTTTAAAATATTAAAATCATTTTTAACTAATTTACTTAATATAATTATTAAATAAATTTAATATCATTAATATATAAATAAATTAAAATATTAATGAAATTTATGTCAAATTATTAAAAGTTAATTTTTATAACTTAAAATAATTTTTAAAACTTAATTATGAATTATTCATAATTATTTTCTATTTTTCCTATTTATTAAATTAAATAAATTAATTTTCATTAAAACTGTCGCTAAAGGGATTTAGCGACAAAAACTGTCGCGATAGGTGTTCTTGAGCCATGAATAACAGTCTTGGTCAATGCCTTGGGGGCTACTTTGACCGTGATTAATTTCTATTTGGTTATGTTTCTGGGCATGAGAGTGTATCATTGATGTAGTATTGATGTAATACTACAAGTACTAACACATTTCAGGGTCTAACTACATCATATCATGAAGTTATAAATGACCAAACTTGTTGTCAGAGCTATTCTTGAGCTTCTAGGTTACCCAGAAACTCAGACAGTGTTAAGTAGCCACTTTAAAGCCTTAATAACTTGGGTTCTAGGCATAGTTTAAGTGTTATAGTGTCACACTATTGTAGTATATATGTCAAGGTATAAAAGTATTACACTTAGGTAGCTTAACAACAACACAATTGCAAGATCTAGCTCCGTCAATAATGTAAAACCCCGAATTTTATGAAATAAAAGTATTCAATTTTCCTATTTAGTAAATGGTTAAATTGATAAAAAGTTAAAGTTAAGGGTGATATATAAATTTACAAAATACGCAAGTGGTTATAAAATACTCATTTCTGTTGGGGAATATTCGTTTGGTCGTGGAATATTCTTGTTGTCGAGGAATATTCGTATGACAGTGCAGTCATTTGTGGGCCCCATAACAGAATAATTGTCGGATGAAGAAAACGACAAGTTTGAGTTTTTATAAATAACGGCGTAGTAGTTACCGTTAACACTGTTGGTATACCTTGTGATTATAGTAAAGTAATACGCGTTGTTGCACAGTAGCACGCGGTATTGCACAGTATTTTTAGATTATTGATTCTTATGTATGAAGGCACTACTCAATAATTGTTACAGTAATTACTGTTCAATATTTTATTTTATTGATTCAATAATTGTTACGTTGATATTTTATATTATTATTGTTTCAATAATTATCACGGCACAATATTTTCCATTATCGGATCAATAATTCATATTATTTGGATAATATTATTAGATAGAATTATTGGTAATGTCTAGAAAGTTTTGTCAAGTGGAGGTTTGGTCACCTAATTGCGCGCCATTAAGGAGAAATCCTTATCGGAAAGCCTCTTCTTTCCTGGGAACGGTCTGGTTGTCATTATTGTGATTCTGTAATATTATTTGTGAATAATTAATTATTGATTTATATGATAAGGAAATATTTATTTTATGTGGTTATAAATTAAGGAATTAGTATTGAGGTGTTTTATCAGTATTTTGTCGAAATGAAGAATGAAATTTGGAAATTTGTAGAAAAATAATTTATTACTTGATTTTGTAAAATCTAAAACTCTTTGTGTATAATAAGTTAGGAGATGAGCCATATATCAAAAGAAAGCCCTGGAAGTAAGGTAAACGTAGAAATTTGAATCACCCAAAAATTCATTGTGAATTTTTCGTGGTGACTGTTTGAATGAAACTGGTCTGAAGGACTCATAGTCCGAAAAATCAGTGTTCTTAAGCTATATTGCGTGAGTCATAAATTTTGATCCGACCGTTGGATCGTTAGGATTTTTGGATATGTTATACATATATAAGTTGAGAATATGTCCACAAATTTTGAACCGTGAAAATTAAAGTTTGATTTGATATGAATTTTAAGAGGTGACTGATTCAGAAATTATTTTTATAAATGATTTTGGTGGATATTTCTAGAAGGCGGGCCCCACTTTTTGGTTGGTGTAGAAAACATGTGCCAGAATTCTTAGTTCAAGGATGGAGGCTAGGTCTTGGTTGGTGCGTAGAAGGAAGATAAATAATATTATTATTTTATTAATTTAGTCTCCTTTGGCGTTCTAGCATTTTCCTATGGTGCTTAGTTAGAATTTAAAATCACATCAGAAATATAAATTTTCTCTCTTTATATTATCGAGCGTATTTTGTGAGTATTTAGATACTTTGAGAGTTGTTATTCAGTGCAAGTTTTCTTCGGCTTTACATACGATATTCCAGTCAAAAATACTGCTCTTTTGAGGTAAGGGATTTTAAGGGTTATTATGTTTTTCATGTTTCGTAATTTTTCTGACCTTCAAAAATTCTGGAAAAATTTGAAATGATAATTTGATGATTTTTCTAGATGGTTTCCAAAAATGGCAATTTTTGGATGTATAGATTAGGAGTTATGAATTTTATGGGAAATGACTATTTTAAAAGTAAACCCTTATAACTCCTTGTGGTTAACTCCAAAATTGGTAAAATTTTTATTGGGAGTACATGTATATTTCAGAAGTATACTCTGTAAATTTTGGAATTTTTGGACAAAAGTACAATTTATGATAAATGTCTAAATATTTGGCAGTTTTGACCATATGAAAAATAGTAAATGAATTTTAAAAATTCTAAGAAAAATATATGTTCAATGTGAGACTATATTCTGTTAAATCCCAAAAAAGTAATTTTTTGTACTTCTTTGGTATTTTTCATGAAAATGGACTAGTTCTGAGTAAATGAATTAAATATTTTATGTGAAGTAACAAAATTGCAAAAATAGGATTTTATGGCTTGGGAATCATATATAAGGTATATACAGATTTTTGATGAGTATTTTGGTTATTGGTAATGAAATTTTATGAGTTTGGCATTTTAGGATGATTAAATGCATTAATTAGTAAAGTGTAAATAATTAAAATAAATTGTTTATATGTTTAAGAAATGATTAAAATATTGTGGTAATATTAATAATTTTAGATTATGAGATTATTAAGTGATTTATAACATTTGGATTAATGTGTTATGAAATCATTGATTTATGAATCCTACTCTTGAAATTAAATGCAGTTGTTGATCATATTATTTTTATTATCATATATAATATTTTTATAATCCCGGTGATGAAATTTATCTTTAACTTATGTGTAAAGATGGATAGATTATTGGTATGATCGTGACTATGGGTTCTCTTTGGCCAGTAGTGCAAAGTTGAATTGTTGACTGGTATGATCATGACCATTGAATTTATAATTGAATATATTTAGCTTAAATGCAAAGGTGAATTGATCAACATGGTTATAATTATGGTGTATATAAATTCTGAAATGATTATATATTTCTTTGACATATTAATATCTTTGGTCCGTAGTGCAAAGATGACCTGTTGTTGAATATTTTTGGCCCGTAGTGTAAAGATGACCTGTTGTTGAATATCTTTGGCATGTAGTGCAAAGATGAACTGTTGATGAATATCTTTGGCCCATAGTGCAAAGATGAAATTATTAGTATGATTATGAACAAGAACTGTGATTTGGTATAACCATGATCTTTGATGTTTCAGGTAAAGACAGGTGATAAAAATTATCTTCATCTTAGATGAGAAGAGAAATTTAGAACTACAATTATGATTATGAGTTATTCATATAATTATGGACAGAAACTGTTGATTGATGTTACAGCTTAAAATATTGTTGGTGGACTTTTAACATAGAGAAGATAATAGACATTATGGTCTATTTAACTCTTCTAATGGATTGCTCGTTCCGCTGCAACTATGGTTGAAAAGTTTTATCATCTACCATATGTTCTAAATCTCTGATTTATTACTGACGAAGAATATTGATAATTTAATTATCTTTAGTCATGATATTCTTTAATGGGCAATTTGTGCTCACCCTTTTGCTTCACAATTCCTTTCAGGTAACAAGAGTGTAGCTGGGTCGAGCGGGGGTAATAGGGAAATAGAACGGTGGTCTATAGCTGTTGAGGTTCTCCCTAAATAGTATGGATATAATTTTATTGAGAACTTTAGATAAGTGTGTCATATTGTATACGTCATTTGATATTTAATTTTGGTGAACCGAATAGGGTGAGGCGAACCCAACTTTGGAAGGGTGTTTTGTCACTATCATACAAGATGTCTAATGACATACAACCTCGTGTTATCATAAGACAAGGTTGTGCACATCCACTTGCTGAGTATATCTACGAGCACTACCTATATGATCTTGGAGTTTGGTTGAAACATAATGTTCAATTGCAGACGGTGGAGATAGTTATATGTCAAGAGAAGACTCACCATTGGAAGGAACATGATAGTAATCTTCTCATTTTTCTTTGGGGTCTATTGGATCAACCAAGGATAGATATATGATATCTATCATAACTTAGATTCATGGCTTCCGATGTACGAAGGTTTCCTTAAGCATTTCCAAAATATTTTAATTTTTAAAATAGTTATTAACTGTACCTTTATGTAAGGTATCACTGTGAGGTGTTGTCCACGATTGGGACATGAGTCACAGTTGGTATATATTTGTATCAAAACTCACAGCATATATGTTGTTGTAGTAATAAAGTTGTAGTTATTTTTTGTACCATGTATTTGGCGACTCAGAATAGTTTGGATGGATTTGACCTATTTTGGGGGCGTCACAAATAAGCTGTCAGAAACTGTTTTGGGAAATTTATGGAATTTCCAGAAATCCATTTATGGGCTTGGTCAACCCATTTTAACCACTAATAACTTGGATCCTGTTGTTTATTTAGGTGTTTTGATGTCATGGTTCTGTAGTCCATGTGTCAGGGTATAATAATGATACGCTTAGACAATCTAACAACATAACAGATACAAGATCTAAGCCTCTCAAAAACATGTCAGACCCTTTCTGGGCAGTTTCTGGGTTTTCAAGAAATACTTTTTTGTGAATTGTCAACTATGTTTGACCATCAATAACTTGGAATCTAAACATGATATGGACATTATTCCACTTATAGTTTACTCTCCTCATGGCATACTATAACAAGGATACACTTTGCAAGTCTGACAATTAACAGATTAGGATCTATGGCCTCTGACATTTGACTGTCGGGCCATATTTTTAGGATTTTGGAAAGCTTCTTAAATCTTCATTTTCATGCACTTAAATGTTATGAATCTATGATTTATCATCATAGATCACTAAATAACATAACACAGCACATATTTAAACAACAAATCATAAAATCTACTAAGATCTTAAAGATCTAGCATGAATTAGGGTTTATACCTTCTTGAACCAACTTTTGAATTCCTCTCTTTTGATCTGATCTTGCATGGCTATGAGGTGTTCTTGGCTTAACTTTGGACTGAATTTCACTTACAATTTCGTTGCTTTGGAGAATGATAGGTTTGGTTAAGTTTAGAAACTAATGTAAGGGTATTTCAGTCTTTAAACCATTTCTTAATATCCAAGCTTTGATCCAATGGTTGTGGTTGATGTTAGATGTCAATATGTGGCTGATTTGAAGGGTTTCAAATACATGCCATTATCTTCCTTGATGACTCGCCAAGATTTGGCTTAATCTTTTGTTAAAAGTAAAGATAAAGGGTATTTTGGTAATTTTGCACCTATTAAGGGTATTTTGGTCATTTTTCGAACAATTTGAAGGGTAAACTTGTCATTTCACATAACTCTTAACCCTTAGGGTTTGATAATTGGCATTAGGATTTGTAAATTAGGATTTAGGACTCCCAATTAGGGTTTAAGGTTTTCAAAACTAGAATTAGGGTTTTTAACTGATTGTTAGGGTTTCCTAACTGAACATTAGGGTTTCTAATATAACATTAGGGTTTACCAATGTTATAATTTATCTAATCAACTCTTAACCCCTAATCACATATTGCACATACACATAATCATAAATACCCTACACCTCATATATAATAATCTCCTTCAAATAGTAAACCATACAAATTCCTCTCAAAATCTTTAATCAGTACTCTATTTTCAGTCTAGCTTTTATCATTCAAGATTTTATTAACCTTATAAATTTTTAGGTTGTCATAGTAAACTCCATAGTTCATAGCATGACTTAGTTCGAATTAAGGCTCCATAATTTTCTATTTCCTCTTTCATATTGGTATCATTGCATGAAAGTGTGGTAAAAATTCATGTTGTTGGGCTAACAATATGAAAGAGAAATAGTGGATTTTGAGCTTTAAAATCTAACAAGAAATCTATACAGAGAATACTACTCTAAAATCTATATAGAGAGGTTTCAAAATGTGCAGTTGTAATAATGTAACAAGAAATGTGATGCCATGATGGGTTAATTGTTTAGCTCTTTTATGCAAACCCTGGAGTGTTTTTATAACATGTTGAGATATTCGGAAAAATCTCAACATGTTGTGATGACACTTATAGGGTTTGCATAGAAGAGCTAAATAATTAACCAATTCTGGCAGCACATTTCTTATTAAATAATTGACATATCGTTCGCAGTATTAAACTGCGGACGAGACTTCCTAAAAAATAAAGTGATTTCCCAGCTTCTTTTACCATCTAGAGTCCACAGTTTAGTACTGCGGATGAGAGGCCAATTCAAAGAAGTTGAAAATTTCAAAAAGGATTTTATTAACATTCATTTAAATACAGAGATAGAGCAAAAGCAAACAATAACACTACCCAAGTAACTTTCTTAAAATCCAAACAGAGAAATAAAATTATGAAGCATCCAGTACAAAACTCAGAAATCATTTGGCTAAATGATTGAACTGATCAGTTTGTGTCTCGGCATTGTCATAACCCGGGATTTTGAATAATCCAAAATTTGAAAATAAATTTATTATTATTATTATTATTTATTTAATATTGACATTGACTGTTAATATTGTATTATGTGTCTGTGATATGAGTCTCGAGAAGTGGTCAATTTGTGTATTGACTGAAAAATAGGAGTAGAGTTGTGCTTAACAGTTTTTGAAACCTTAACCCTAATTTTTGAAAAGGGATTCTATAGAAAATGCAATTAGAATAATTGTATCGATGAATATGTGTTTGTACTATATAGTAATGTTGATCAATGATTGATCGGATAAGGTTTGAAATTTAGAAACCCTAATAAGATATTAGAAACCCTAATCTCAGATGTAGAAAACCAAATGTACAGTTAGAAACCCTATTTGTACGCTGGGAAACCCTAATTTTATATCCGGGAATCCTAAACCCTAATTAGGCAACCCTAATCCTAGTTGGCAAGCCTAATGTGTTTGTTAAACTTAAATATGATTAGAAAAACCCTAATTATATTTTAGTTATTTTAATTTCTATTTTATAAACCCTAACTGTAATTTAGAAATTTTATTTTTCTAATTAAAACCCTATTTGGAAATTTTAGAAACTAATAATGTAAAACCTAAGGGTTGGGACCTTATGGTTAAACCCTAAGGGTTTTGACAATATCTAGAATGCTATTAAAAATATAATGAGAATGACCAAAATACCCTTTTTCATTACTTTAATTGGTAACTTGTAGAAATTGTTAGTAACTTTAGTAGGTGACCAACTCAATTGACCTTGTGACTTCTAAAAACTCAGCAATCACCCTCCAATTGACAGCACATCAAATGATTCATTGCATCAAGCAATATATATAGACTTGGGAGAGAGAAAGTATACTTATTTAGGCTTATTTCCTCTCTTGATCTTACCAACTCTCTCTCTCACCAAGACATCCGAAATTCACAAGTAAATTAGTCACTAGATAACCTCCTAGAACACCAAGAACAGCTAAGGAGATCATAGATCAAGATTGGATCAAGAGAGGTATAAACCCTAGTGCATCTTTTGATCTTAAATGCTAAGAAAGATTTTGTGTTTATGTGATTAAATTGTTGCTAAGGGATGTTTTAAGGTGATCTATGTTGATATAACATAGATCTATAGCATCAAAGTGGGTAAAAGTTGAGTTTTTCACAAACTGTTCTTGAGTTGGAAATGTGGTCTGACAAGCAATGTCAATGGCCACAAATCATTGCTCGTATATGATATGTGTTGTTTTAAAGTTTTATTGGTAGCTTGTTATGCTGTCTTTCAACTGAAAGTGGTAGTATAGACATTAGATGTCTGGATTCGAAGTTATTTAAGGTCAAAACCTGTTGGCCGATGTTGTCCAAAAAGCCTTGGTCAACATCTCACAACGTTTTGTGGGCTTGAGATCTATCAGGTTTTTAGTGTTATGATGTTGTTGTTGTAATTCGTTGATAGTCAATCATGTGTACTTCTTATATGTGGCCTTAAATCGTGTAAGAGATCAACAGGTAGAATTTAACAGTTGGTCAAAGTAGGCAATTCGGCCATGACAGTAAATTTCTGGAAATTCCAGAAAGCATGTGAGCCAAGTTTCTGACAGGGTTTGACAGAGTTATATCTTGTAGATCTGTTATTATTAAACGGATATGTTGATTTGGGAATGTTCTATGACATAAGAACTACATATTTAAACCATTATACCACTCGAAACATGAACAGAACCTAGATTAAAATGACCTGGAAAGTGCCTAGACGAACTACTGGGTTTCTGGGAAAACCCAGAAACCGTTTGACAAAGTACTTTGAAGGCACAGATCGTCTTTATGTGATCTTGTATGACCAGGCTATGTATTATAACTTGTAGTGCTACACAAACACTACAAGATCCAAGTCTTAGATCGAGCATATCATGTAAGAACAGAACATTAAGGCCGGTCAAACATGACCCCTTAAACACTGACTTTGTCAGTGTTCTTGAGCCAACAACACCTAAGACAACAGTCAAGCGTCGCTAAAGGCCTATAGCGACAGTTTTCAATATATTTATTTTCTGATTTTCTGAAAATTATTTAAAAATAGAAATAAATTATAAAAATTATTAAAATAGTTTTAAAAATTATTTTAAATTATGAAAAATAATTTTTGACCAATTGGAATATTTTTCTTTAATATTTATAATTATTTAAATATTAAAGGTATTTAATTTATTTAATTATTGTATTAAATAAATTAGAGGAAAATGATTTAATATTATGAAAAATTATTTTAAATAAGAATAATGTATTTAAAAATATTTTGAGTTATAAAAAGTATCTTATAATATTTTTGAAGAATTTTCATTAATAAATTAATATTAATGATATTAGATTTATTTAATTATTATATTAAATAAATAAGATAAAAATGATTTTATGGCTTTAAAAATCATTTTAAATAAGAATAAAGTATTAGAAAATGTTTGAAATTATAAAATATAATTTTCAATATTTTTGGAGAATTCTCATTTATAAATTAATATTAATGATGTTAGATTTATTAAATTATTATATTAAATAATGAATTAAAATAATTTTATTGATTTAAAAATGAGAAAAATGATTTAAAAATATTTGAAGTTATAATTAACGACTTTTAATATTTGGTTGATAATTTTATTAATATTTAAATATTAATGGTGAAGATTTAAAAATAATTTTAATTACTTTTAAAATCATTTAAATAGAATATTGGTGATTTAAAAATATTTTAAGTTATTATTAATAACTTTAATATTTTGACAAATCTATATCATTAATATTTTAATATTATTAAATATTAATGATGATGGAATTAGACAGTATTTAAATCATTTATAAATGATTCCGGTATTTAAAAAAATATTATAAATTATAATAATTATCTATAAATTATTAAAAGCTTTCGAAAAATGTTATAAAGGATAATTGACTTATCTAATATAATATTGAAGCTTAGAGACCAATTCTAATTGACAATAACTGTGTTAACTGTCGAATAGGGTGACCAGAACACCGAAATAGACCGAAGTCCAACCAGATTGAACTAGTTAGAATTGATAAGTGTTTATATAGGTTATAAATACTATTGTGGCAATGTGGTAATGTGCCTAGGAACATATTTGACTGTAAATTACAGTGATTTGTGTTCTGAAATATTGTACTAATTGTGAGACCGACATTATTGATTATAGGTCTTACGAACGCAGTTAAGTAAATTGTGTAGCAGTAAATAACGCGAAAGGCAAGTTTCCTAACTTAACTTGAGTTACTATTTTTCTAGCATGGTAGTGAATAATTATTAATAGTTATTGACATCTATAATGATTGTTATAATTCGCACATAGTGCAATTGAATCTTGTTCTATTATTTGAACTACTTATAAATCATGTCTCAGCTAATTGTTTAGGCGAGACTAATATTTGTTAAAGCATGAAATGTTATTTTCATTATGAACTGAATTGTTATTGGAAGACCTATGCCATTGATTTCGGCTAGATTAGTATTGTTATTAATTATTGAAATCATAGTATTTCTTTGAAAGTAATCTAAACCATATTGTTATGGTACGGACTTGTGAAGTAAGACTGAGATGAACAAATTTTAATGTCGTAAATCGACTAATGCACTATTATTGAGTATTATGCATAATATAGGGTACAAAGGAGTTGGCCACTCCAGGTACTCGCAGAAGAGTATAGTTAGTTTTTATAACTAATTAATATTCTTGTGGTAATTTAGTTTTAATAACTAAATGATTCCTCTATTAATTCATGATCCTCTTTGATCACTCAGCATGAAATCTGGGTATATCCCACATTATTGAATATTGATGCAGTATTGTTAATTCAATTGAATATTATTGAATCTTTGAAAGAATTATACTCTTTCATCTCGGATATGTTATTCAGTATAAGATAGTAGAAAGTTTTATTATTGAGATTGAATTATTATTCCGCTACCTCGAAATCATTTGATTGTTGCTGAAGTTCTATACAAGCTAGACTCTTCTATTCATGATGTATGTATATATATATATATATATATATATATCATTTATTGTATATTTTAACTTGCGGGGCAAACTTATTGCTCAACCTTGCTAAGTAAAATATTTCAGCTAGGAACGATGAGGCTAGTGGTGTGACGCCCCCAAAACAGGTATAAATCACCCATCTTGAGTCACCAAATACATGGTACATAAATTCAAATACAACAGTCGTGTAAAATATGACAAAACATAGCTGAGAGTTTAAACAAAAATATTGTCATCTAGACAATATCCACACTCAATGGTGTCCTCATTATAATTATTATCACAATATTTCGTAGAATAGTGAGGACTACTAAAGCCATTTATCCTGGACCATCATTCCATTCCCCGACTCGTCCCAGCTATATTCTCATTTCCTGAAGAGAACAATGAAAGAAAGGGTGAGATCAACTAGCCCAGTAAGAAATACTATGACTAATATAATGCAAAATAAATTATCCTTAGCTTTCAACAATGTTAAACTGATAAAATACAATAGACATCAAGTTTAACTACATCAGAATAAGAAATCTATTAGAAGAGTAAAGTAGAGCATGATATCTACTATCTTCTATGATTTAAAATGTTTTCATCTATTTTTACCGCTGAGACTCAGCTTAATAAATAAACCACATCATCGAATCATCCCTGCACTACGGGCCAAGGATATTCATTAAATCATCAATGGTCATGACTATACCGAATAATCTCTGGTCATAATTATACCAAAAACGCTCCATCAATGCACTACAGGCCACTGAGGACTTTTTCCACATCATTTATAACATTACAGGTCATGATTATACCGAATGATCCCTAGTCATAATCATACCGAGTCCATCTATGCATGTAAGCCAAAGATGACCTTCATCAAAATATAAGCATGAGGATGATGACAATGACATAATAATTCAATAAAACAAGTTCAAGAATAAATTTTAAAGATCTATAAGTTAATTTATCCTGAAATCAATAACGTCCAAATTGTCAATATAATACTTCTTTGTGGAGTAAAATTCAATAATAATATTCATGCACCAAAAATAATTGGACAGAAAAGAATCAATTTTTCGTCGTGAATAGTACCCCGTGAATAGTACCTCGTGAATAGTACCCCAACATGAAAAAGTACTCCAAATACCCGAGTGAATAATATTCAGGTGAATAGTAATTTGGGTGAATAGTAACCCATGAATAGTAACTCGTGAATTGTATTTCAGCATAAAAAGTGCCCCGAATACCCGAGTGAATAATACTAGAGTGAATAGTAACCGGGTGGATAGTAACCCGTGAATAGTAACTCGTAATAGAACATACCAAATAAGATGATATTTCATGACGAGTACAAAAGAAATGATATCTCATAGGAGTATAATAGAATATACGAAACTGCAAATGGATTTTCATCCGCCATGCGGTAATCCACGTAAACAGATCATTTCTATAATTTAATAAAGAATGAATACGAAAGGTCATTCACCATACATGTGGTAATCCACATAGACATGTTATTACAACAGAACATAAGGAATGGAATAACAGAAGAATTCACCAGGCATGCGATAGACCGCACAGATAGGTAATTCCAATAGAATAATAAATAATGGAACCATGTCATGCGTAAACGCACAGACAGGATATTCCGACAGAATAATAAATAATGGAACCATGTCATGAATAAACGCACAGACAGGATATTCTGACAGAATAATAATAATGGAACCAGGTCATGCGTAAATGCACAGACAGATATTCTAACAGAATAATAAAGAATGGAATAATAGAAGAATTTCACCATGTATGTGGTACTTTGTAGAGACAGGTTATTCCAACATAATAATAGAGAATGGAATAATAAAAGAATTTCACCATATATACGGTAGTCCGCGTATACAGGTTATTCCAACAGAATAATAAAGAATGAAATAACAATAGCTTCTCTTCATGAATACGAAAGAAATAATACCCCTTACCTCAAAAGAAGACTGGATACTTGAATAGTGAGGTAGCAAACTTCTCTTCTTCTTTCTCTCTATAATTTTTCTCTATAATAATTGCTCTATAGCTTGAGTGAATTGTTAAGAAATGAAGGAAGAATGAGCTTCTATTTATAGAAAAATATAGTTTCGATAATTGCACATTTTGGGACTCAAAATATTACAGTATAATACCTTCATCTTTCCTTCATTTTTAATTTAGTCCTGCAAGAATTATCAAACTTGCACCATCTCCCCTAATCATGTGAATCAATAGTAAATCATGTGAATCAAATATTCTAGACATGTGGAAATATGAATTATAGTATAGTACCTCCATCTATACCTCCATTTTTAACTTAGTCATGCAAGTTTTATCAATCTTGTACCAACTCCCCTAATAGTAAATGAATGTGAATCAATAGTACACGCATACAAACAAATAGTTATAATCATGCGAATCAATAGCAATTAATTTCTCATTATCCAGTTAATTACCCGATTGGTCAATATAACCTCCAGATATCAATTATTATCGAAATAAATGTCTATTTCCACTAACACTAATAATCCCAACATAATGGAACTATCAAGTTCATCTTTAATCAACACGAACTTATTCATCATTAATATTGTAATTCACAATATTTAACAACCAGATCGTTCCCAGGAAAGAGGGGGCTTTCCGATAAGGATTTCTCCTTATTAGCGCTCAATTTGGTGACCACACTTCTCCTTGACAGAACTTCCTGGACATTTCAATATTGCAAATAATAATATGAATAACTTTGTCTTCTCAATTATTAATTTAATAATATAACATATTATACAGATGATACTGTGACAATAATCGAATCAATAATATGAGAGATATGATGCATCAATTACTGTAGCAATAATTGAGTATAACTGAGTGACTTTTCACGTAAGCATCAATAATCAATACCGTGTGCTACTACGCAACCACGCGTATTACTGTACTTTTACTACCGAGTAGTTCAACATTTTTAACGGTAACACTTTTTTTCGTTATGATAATTCTATCGTTTTCTAACTACGTCAATACTTCCAATGTGGGGCCCACCAATGATTGTGCCGTCGTACGAATATTCCCTATTAAATTGGAATATTCCCCGACCAATCGAATATTATATAACAACTTGTTTACTTTGCAAAATTTATAAATATTACCCACAACTATAACATTATATCAAATCCACACCATAATATTCAAAAAAAATATTTCGAGAAATTTAAATCTCTATTCATAAAATTTGGGGTCTCACACTCTCCCCTCCTTATGAATTTCCGCCCTCGAAATTTATGTACGTACCTGGTATGCGAAGAGGTGATGATACCTTGACTTCATTTCAGATTCTAACTCTTGAGGTATAACCTTTGAGTGTCGAATGTGATCCTTCTTATCCAAGATTTTAACACGTATCTCTCATACGTTAAATCTTCTACTATCTCGTCTAATTTTAATTTAATAATGTGGTTCGGGTCGTCCACATATTACGTAACATTAATACATGAAAAATGTTATGAGGTATGCGACATACTTAGCGATAAAATGAGTCTATTGGCCACAGTTCCTACTCGATCGAGGATTTTAAATGGGCCAATTAAATCAAGGGTTGAGATTTCCTCTCTTCATCGATTCTTGCTTCTAGAATAACGCCCTCTTGAAACTTCTTCTTCACATTCATCAGCTCTGAGTATGTAGCTTTCACGGCTTTAACTTTATCGATTAAAGTCGATTCTACTCGTATATTGATATCACCACGTGGGTCCTTAGAGTCTTTAACTCTATATTCATCAATTTGTAAGTTAAACGAAATGGGTTTTTATGTTAACAACATCGGCACTCGTAAACGCATACGATCTTTTACTCAACGCGGTCAACTACCACGTTCTCTCTTCCACAATGATTATTGAATGGTATAATCGTATCTTCAACCGCACGAGCCAAAGTCTTTGGCGCATGACACGTCATGTTGGTTGAAGAAATACTTGAGGGTTTTAGAAATGGGTTTTGTACTGGGGTCAATACAAAATTCGATTTTCACGCTCTAGGGTTAGGCTAAGAAGGTCTTCAGGATACATTAGGAAATTTATTAACAATAAAATATCATTCAAAACTGTGACTTTCATCCAAGACTTGGATAGTACGTCACATTGATAACCTATCACCGCATCATCATTCACAGTGTCCCCTACGAAAAGTTCGACTTCGGTGCATTCCACACAAGGAAGTCACCAGCGAAAGGCTCGGGACTCTTTACTTATGGCTTGATATGAAATGATTTACTTTAG